>JAIUSX010000232.1:0-268920 GCA_026573805.1 Hesperophylax magnus
AATTGTACTCAAAAACATGGTCTGAAGAAAAATCATTTAGAAAATCTGCATAAAGAAGGATTTGTGGAAAAATCATGAATTTTATGGGCACATTTGGAGACTTGGGCACGAACTTTGAGAGTCGTTTTCTCAAGATCTATGACACTCAACGGACTGAAATTTTAGAATTGTACTAAGAAAATTAGTCTGAAGCGAAATCATTTTGAAAATCTGCATAAAAAAGCATATGTTGAAAAATCATTATTTTTATGGGCACATTTAGAAACTTGGGTTCGAACTTTGAGAGTTGTTTTTCCAGGCTCTATGGCACTCAACGGATTGAAATTTTAGAATTGTACTAAGAAACATGGTCTGAAGCGAAATCATTATGAAAATCTGCATTAATAAGCATTTGTTGAAAAAAAATTATTATTTTTATTGGCATATTTAGAGACTTGGGTTCGAACTTTGAGAGTCGTTTTCTCAGGCTCTATTGCGCAGAAAGGACTGAAATTTGAGAATCGTACTAAATTTCATGGTCTTAAGCGAAATCAACCTAAAAATCTGCAAAAACTAGCATTTGTGGAAAAATATTGATTTTTACGGGCACATTTGGAGACTTGGGTACGAACTTTGAGAGTCGTTTTCTCAGGCTCGATGGCACTCAACGGACTGAAATCTTAGAATTGTACTAAGAAACATGGTCTGAAGCGATATCATTTAGATAATATGCATTTAGAAGGATTTGTGAAAAAATCATGATTTTTATGGGCACATTTGGATACTTGGGTTCGAACTTTGAGATTCGTTTTTGTAGGCTCTATGGCACTCAACGGACTGAAATTTTAGAATTGTACTAAGAAACGTAGTCTGAAGCGAAATCATTATGAAAATCTGCATTAATAAGCATTTTTGGAAAATCAATATTTTTACGGGTACATTTGGAGACTTAGTTTCGATCTTTGAGAGACGTTTTCTCAGGCTCTATGGCAATAAACTCTTTCAAATTTTAGAATTGTACTGAGAAACATGGTCTGAAGCGAAATCATTAAGAAAATCTGCATAAAGAAGCTTTTGTGGAAAAATCACTATTTTTATGGGCACATTTAGAGACTTGGGTTCGAACTTTGAGAGTTGTTTTCTCAGGCTCTATGGCACTCAACGGACTGAAATTTTATAATTGTACAAAGAAACATGGTCTGAAGCGAAATCATTATGAAAATATGCATTAATAAGCATTTTTGGAAAATCATGATTTTTATGGGCACATTTGGAGACTTGGGTTCGAAATTTGAGATTCGTTTTTTTAGGCTCTATGGCACTCAACAGACTGAACTTTTAGAATTGTACTAAGAAAGGTAGTCTGAAGCGAAATCATTATGAAAATCTGCATGAATAAGCATTTGTTGAAAAAAAAATATTATTTTTATTGGCATATTTAGAGACTTGGGTTCGAACTTTGAGAGTCGTTTTCTCAGGCTCTATTGCGCAGAAGGGACTGAAATTTTAGAATCGTACTAAATTTCATGGTCCTAAGCGAAATCAATTTACAAATCTGCAAAAACTAGCATTTGTGGAAAAATATTGATTTTTACGGGCACATTTGGAGACTTGGGTACGAACTTTGATTGTCGTTTTCTCAGGCTCTATGGCACTCAACGGACTGAAATTTTAGAATTGTACTAAGAAACTTGGTCTGAAGCGAAATCATTTAGATAATATGCATTGAGAAGGATTTGTGGAAAAATCATGATTTTTATGGGCACATTTGGAGACTTGGGTTCGAACTTTGAGATTCGTTTTTTTAGGCTCTATGGCACTCAACGGACTGAAATTTTAGAATATTACTAAGAAACGTAGTCTGAAGCGAAATCATTATGAAAATCTGCATTAATAAGTATTTTTGGAAAATCATTATTTTTGTGGGCACATTTAGAGACTTGGGTTCGAACTTTGAGAGTTGTTTTTCCAGGCTCTATGGCACTCAACGGACTGAAATTTTAGAATTGTACTAAGAAACGTAGTCTGAAGCGAAATCATTATGAAAATCTGCATTAATAACATAGACATATGAATATTAGTAGACCTGCCCTAAGTGATTAAAAGCGTATTATCCCCACTCCCCATACCGGTTCCATTGAGCCGGCTGGGCTCGCGTTTGGCCTCAAATGAAATTTGAAAACGTGACGTCATCATTCTTGTGCGAACTATGGTCGAGGCATCATCGGTTCATTTTACTAAATAACACGGCAAAATTTTGACTTGTACTATGAAAACTGGTAAAAATAGATGTGAAAAAAGAGAATAAACCCAATTGTCGTATTACATTCCATATATAAGCATTATTTTACTTTATTTTAAGCATATTCACATCGTATAATATGAATCAGTTGTTACTATCACATAGAGAAACGTCTGGACGCGAAACACAAAGCTGGTTGGTTGCTGGGAAGTAAATTATGAACATTTATAAAAGTGTCTTAACTAAATACTCTGAAACTAACTACGACTCTGAAAATAAAAGCTGCCTTACTTTGCCGAATTTGGACTTCGCAAATTTGTTCATAACGTGGCGAGTAATTTGCGCTCCCATGTAAAAATGTCTATTCATTCAAAGCAGATTTTACTTTTAAGAAGTAAATGGTGATATTATAATGCGAGATGCCTATTTACTGTCAGATTGATTTATTGACGAATCACAGTCAGCTTCACTCGTTCCCTCGTTCCCTCGTTCTTCAACAGTTGATTTTACCCCTCGCCCATATCTTCTCGTCTATTAATTCCTATGTCTGTGATTAATAAGCATTTTTGGAAAATCTTTATTTTTGTGGGCACATTAAGAGACTTGGGTTCGAACTTTGAGAGTTGTTTATCAGGGCTGGCACTCAACGGACTGAAATTTTAAAATTGTACTAAGAAAAGTAGTCTGAACCGAAATCATTTTGAAAATCTGCATAAAGAAGCTTTTGTGGAAAAATCACTATTTTTATGGGCCTATTTAGAGACTTGGGTTCGAACTTTGAGATTCTTTTTCTCATGCCCTATTGCGAAGAGCGGACTAAAATTTGAGAATCGAACTAGATGTATAAATAAATCAATCTAAAAATCTGCATTAATAAGTATTTTTGGAAAGTCATTATTTTTGTGGGCACATTTAGAGACTTGGGTTCGAACTTTGAGATTTGTTTTTCCAGGCTCTATGGCACTCAACGGACTGAAATTTTTGAATTATACTAAGAAACGTAGTCTGAAGCGAAATCATTATGAAAATCTGCATTAATAAGCATTTTTGGAAAATCATTATTTTTGTGGGCACATTTAGAGACTTGGGCTCGAACTTGAGAAAAACCTGAAAAACAACTCGAGAGTTGTTTTTCAGGGCTCTATGGCACTCAACGGCCTGAAATTTTAGAATTGTACTAAGAAAAGTAGTCTGAACCGAAATCATTTTGAAAATCTGCATAAAGAAGCTTTGGTGGAAAAATCACTATTTTTATGGGCCTATTTAAAGACTTGGGTTCGAACTTTGAGATTCTTTTTCTCATGCCCGATGGCGAAGAGCGGACTCAAATTTGAGAATCGTACTAGATGTCATAGTCTTAAGCGAAATCAATCTAAAAATCTGCAAAAAGTAGCATTTGTGGAAAAATATTGATTTTTACGGGCACATTTGGAGACATGGGTACGAACTTTGAGAGTCGTTCACTCAGGCTCTAAGGCAATCAACGGACTGAAATTTTAGAATTGTACTAAAAAACATGGTCTGAAGTGAAATAATTTAGATAATATGCATTAAGAAGGATTTGTGGAAAAATCATGATTTTTATGGGCACATTTGGAGACTTGGGTTCGAAATTTGAGATTCGTTTTTTCAGGCTCTATGGCACTCAACGGACTGAAATTTTAGAATTGTACTAAGAAACGTAGTCTGAAGCGAAATCATTATGAAAATCTGCATTAATAAGCATTTTTGGAAAATCAATATTTTTACGGGTACATTTGGAGACTTAGGTTCGAACTTTGAGAGACGTTTTCTCAGGCTCTATGGCAATAAACTCTTTCAAATTTTAGAATTGTACTGAGAAACATGGTCTGAAGCGAAATCATTATGAAAATCTGCATTAATAAGCATTTTCGGAAAATCAATATTTTTACGGGCACATTTGGAGACTTAGGTACGAACTTTGAGAGTCGTTTTCTCAGGCTCTATGGCAATAAACTCTTTCAAAATTTAGAATTGTACTGAGAAACATGGTCTGAAGCGAAATCATTGAGAAAATCTGCATTTAGAAGCATTCATGGAATAATCATGATTTTTATCGGCACATTAAGAGTTTTGGGTTTGAACTTTGTAAGTCGTTTTTTCAGGATCTATGAAACTCAACGGAATAAAATTTTAGAATTGTACTAAGAAACATGGTCTGAAGCGAAATCATTATGAAAATCTGCATTAATAAGCATTTTTGAAAATCAATATTTTTACGGGTATATTTGGAGACTTAGGTTCGAACTTTGAGAGACGTTTTCTCAGGCTCTATGGCAATAAACTCTTTCAAATTTTAGAATTGTACTGAGAAACATGGTCTGAAGCGAAATCATTAAGAAAATCTGCATAAAGAAGCTTTTGTGGAAAAATCACTATTTTTATGGGCACATTTAGAGACTTGGGTTCGAACTTTGAGAGTTGTTTTCTCAGGCTCTATGGCACTCAACGGACTGAAATTTTATAATTGTACAAAGAAACATGGTCTGAAGCGAAATCATTATGAAAATCTGCATTAATAAGCATTTTTGGAAAATCATGATTTTTATGGGCACATTTGGAGACTTGGGTTCGAAATTTGAGATTCGTTTTTTTAGGCTCTATGGCACTCAACAGACTGAACTTTTAGAATTGTACTAAGAAAGGTAGTCTGAAGCGAAATCATTATGAAAATCTGCATAAATAAGCATTTGTTGAAAAAAAATATTATTTTTATTGGCATATTTAGAGACTTGGGTTCGAACTTTGAGAGTCGTTTTCTCAGGCTCTATTGCGCAGAAGGGACTGAAATTTTAGAATCGTACTAAATTTCATGGTCCTAAGCGAAATCAATTTACAAATCTGCAAAAACTAGCATTTGTGGAAAAATATTGATTTTTACGGGCACATTTGGAGACTTGGGTACGAACTTTGATTGTCGTTTTCTCAGGCTCTATGGCACTCAACGGACTGAAATTTTAGAATTGTACTAAGAAACTTGGTCTGAAGCGAAATCATTTAGATAATATGCATTGAGAAGGATTTGTGGAAAAATCATGATTTTTATGGGCACATTTGGAGACTTGGGTTCGAACTTTGAGATTCGTTTTTTTTAGGCTCTATGGCACTCAACGGACTGAAATTTTAGAATATTACTAAGAAACGTAGTCTGAAGCGAAATCATTATGAAAATCTGCATTAATAAGTATTTTTGGAAAATCATTATTTTTGTGGGCACATTTAGAGACTTGGGTTCGAACTTAGAGAGTTGTTTTTCCAGGCTCTATGGCACTCAACGGACTGAAATTTTAGAATTGGACTAAGAAACGTAGTCTGAAGCGAAATGATTATGAAAATCTGCATTAATAAGCATTTTTGGAAAATCTTTATTTTTGTGGGCACATTTAGAGACTTGGGTTCGAACTTTGAGAGTTGTTTATCAGGGCTGGCACTCAACGGACTGAAATTTTAAAATTGTACTAAGAAAAGTAGTCTGAACCGAAATCATTTTGAAAATCTGCATAAAGAAGCTTTTGTGGAAAAATCACTATTTTTATGGGCCTATTTAGAGACTTGGGTTCGAACTTTGAGATTCTTTTTCTCATGCCCTATTGCGAAGAGCGGACTAAAATTTGAGAATCGAACTAGATGTATAAATAAATCAATCTAAAAATCTGCATTAATAAGTATTTTTGGAAAGTCATTATTTTTGTGGGCACATTTAGAGACTTGGGCTCGAACTTGAGAAAAACCTGAAAAACAACTCGAGAGTTGTTTTTCAGGGCTCTATGGCACTCAACGGACTGAAATTTTAGAATTGTACTAAGAAAAGTAGTCTGAACCGAAATCAATTTGAAAATCTGCATAAAGAAGCTTTGGTGGAAAAATCACTATTTTTATGGGCCTATTTAAAGACTTGGGTTCGAACTTTGAGATTCTTTTTCTCATGCCCGATGGCGAAGAGCGGACTCAAATTTGAGAATCGTACTAGATGTCATAGTCTTAAGCGAAATCAATCTAAAAATTTGCAACAAGTAGCATTTGTGGAAAAATATTGATTTTTACGGGCACATTTGGAGACATGGGTACGAACTTTGAGAGTCGTTCACTCAGGCTCTAAGGCAATCAACGGACTGAAATTTTAGAATTGTACTCAAAAACATGGTCTGAAGAAAAATCATTTAGAAAATCTGCATAAAGAAGGATTTGTGGAAAAATCATGAATTTTATGGGCACATTTGGAGACTTGGGCACGAACTTTGAGAGTCGTTTTCTCAAGATCTATGACACTCAACGGACTGAAATTTTAGAATTGTACTAAGAAAATTAGTCTGAAGCGAAATCATTTTGAAAATCTGCATAAAAAAGCATATGTTGAAAAATCATTATTTTTATGGGCACATTTAGAAACTTGGGTTCGAACTTTGAGAGTTGTTTTTCCAGGCTCTATGGCACTCAACGGATTGAAATTTTAGAATTGTACTAAGAAACATGGTCTGAAGCGAAATCATTATGAAAATCTGCATTAATAAGCATTTGTTGAAAAAAAATTATTATTTTTATTGGCATATTTAGAGACTTGGGTTCGAACTTTGAGAGTCGTTTTCTCAGGCTCTATTGCGCAGAAAGGACTGAAATTTGAGAATCGTACTAAATTTCATGGTCTTAAGCGAAATCAACCTAAAAATCTGCAAAAACTAGCATTTGTGGAAAAATATTGATTTTTACGGGCACATTTGGAGACTTGGGTACGAACTTTGAGAGTCGTTTTCTCAGGCTCGATGGCACTCAACGGACTGAAATCTTAGAATTGTACTAAGAAACATGGTCTGAAGCGATATCATTTAGATAATATGCATTTAGAAGGATTTGTGAAAAAATCATGATTTTTATGGGCACATTTGGATACTTGGGTTCGAACTTTGAGATTCGTTTTTGTAGGCTCTATGGCACTCAACGGACTGAAATTTTAGAATTGTACTAAGAAACGTAGTCTGAAGCGAAATCATTATGAAAATCTGCATTAATAAGCATTTTTGGAAAATCAATATTTTTACGGGTACATTTGGAGACTTAGTTTCGATCTTTGAGAGACGTTTTCTCAGGCTCTATGGCAATAAACTCTTTCAAATTTTAGAATTGTACTGAGAAACATGGTCTGAAGCGAAATCATTAAGAAAATCTGCATAAAGAAGCTTTTGTGGAAAAATCACTATTTTTATGGGCACATTTAGAGACTTGGGTTCGAACTTTGAGAGTTGTTTTCTCAGGCTCTATGGCACTCAACGGACTGAAATTTTATAATTGTACTAAGAAACATGGTCTGAAGCGAAATCATTTAGATAATATGCATTAAGAAGGATTTGTGGAAAAATTATTATTTTTATGGGCTCATGTGAAGACTTGGGTTCGAACTTTATGAGTCATTTTCTCTGGCTCTATGGCACTCAACAGACTGAACTTTTAGAATTGTACTAAGAAACGTAGTCTGAAGCGAAATCATTATGAAAATCTGCATTAATAAGCATTTTTGGAAAATCAATATTTTTACGGGCACATTTGGAGACTTAGGTACGAACTTTGAGAGTCGTTTTCTCAGGCTCTATGGCAATAAACTCTTTCAAAATTTAGAATTGTACTGAGAAACATGGTCTGAAGCGAAATCATTGAGAAAATCTGCATTTAGAAGCATTCGTGGAATAATCATGATTTTTATCGGCACATTAAGAGTTTTGGGTTTGAACTTTGTAAGTCGTTTTTTCAGGATCTATGAAACTCAACGGAATAAAATTTTAGAATTGTACTAAGAAACGTAGTCTGAAGCGAAATCATTTTTAAAATCTGCATAAAGAAGCTTTTGTGGAAAAATCACTATTTTTATGGGCCTACTTAGAGACTTGGGTTCGAACTTTGAGTTTCGTTTTTTCAGGCTCTATGGCACTCAACGGACTGAAATTTTAGAACTATACTAGATATTATAGTGTTAAGTGAAATCAATTTAAAAATCTGCGAAACGTAGCAGTTGTTGAAAAATATTGATATTTACGGGCACATTTGGAGACTTGGGTTCGAACTTTGAGAGTCGATTTCTCAGGCTGTATGGCTCACAACTTACTTAAATTTAAGAATTGTACTAAGAAACATGGTCTGAAACGAAATCATTTTAAAAATCTTCATAAAAAAGCATTTGTTGAAAAATCATTATTTTTATCGGCACATTAAGAGACTTGGGTTTGAACTTTGTAAGTCGTTTTCTCAGGATCTATGAAACTCAACGGAATAAAATTTTAGAATTGTACTAAGAAACGTAGTCTGAAGCGAAATCATTTTTAAAATCTGCATAAAGAAGCTTTTGTGGAAAAATCACTATTTTTATGGGCCTATTTAGAGACTTGGGTTCGAACTTTGAGATTCTTTTTCTCATGCCCTATGGCGAAGAGCGGACCAAAATTTGAGAATCGTACTAGATGTATAAATAAATCAATCTAAAAATCTGCAACAAGTAGCATTTGTGGAAAAATATTGATTTTTACCTGCACATTTGGAGACTTGGGTACGAACTTTGAGATTCGTTTTCTCAGGCTCTATGGCACTCAACGGACTGAAATTTTATAATTGTACTAAGAAACATGGTCTGAAGCGAAATCATTTAGATAATATGCATTAAGAAGGATTTGTGGAAAAATTATTATTTTTATGGGCTCATGTGAAGACTTGGGTTCGAACTTTATGAGTCATTTTTTCTGGCTCTATGGCACTCAACTCTTTGAAATTTTAGAATTGTACAAAGAAACATGGTCTGAAGCGAAATCATTATGAAAATCTGCATTAATAAGCATTTTTGGAAAATCAATATTTTTACGGGCACATTTGGAGACTTAGGTACGAACTTTGAGAGTCGTTTTCTCAGGCTCTATGGCAATAAACTCTTTCAAAATTTAGAATTGTAGTGAGAAACATGGTCTGAAGCGAAATCATTAAGAAAATCTGCATAAAGAAGCTTTTGTGGAAAAATCACTATTTTTATGGGCACATTTAGAGACTTGGGTTCGAACTTTGAGAGTTGTTTTCTCAGGCTCTATGGCACTCAACGGACTGAAATTTTATAATTGTACTAAGAAACATGGTCTGAAGCGAAATCATTTAGATAATATGCATTAAGAAGGATTTGTGGAAAAATTATTATTTTTATGGGCTCATGTGAAGACTTGGGTTCGAACTTTATGAGTCATTTTTTCTGGCTCTATGGCACTCAACTCTTTGAAATTTTAGAATTGTACAAAGAAACATGGTCTGAAGCGAAATCATTATGAAAATCTGCATTAATAAGCATTTTTGGAAAATCAATATTTTTACGGGCACATTTGGAGACTTAGGTACGAACTTTGAGAGTCGTTTTCTCAGGCTCTATGGCAATAAACTCTTTCAAAATTTAGAATTGTACTGAGAAACATGGTCTGAAGCGAAATCATTGAGAAAATCTGCATTTAGAAGCATTCGTGGAATAATCATGATTTTTATAGGCACATTAAGAGTTTTGGGTTTGAACTTTGTAAGTCGTTTTTTCAGGATCTATGAAACTCAACGGAATAAAATTTTAGAATTGTACTAAGAAACATGGTCTGAAGCGAAATCATTATGAAAATCTGCATTAATAAGCATTTTTGGAAAATCAGTATTTTTACGGGTACATTTGGAGACTTAGTTTCGAACTTTGAGAGACGTTTTCTCAGGCTCTATGGCAATAAACTCTTTCAAATTTTAGAATTGTACTGAGAAACATGGTCTGAAGCGAAATCATTAAGAAAATCTGCATAAAGAAGCTTTTGTGGAAAAATCACTATTTTTATGGGCACATTTAGAGACTTGGGTTCGAACTTTGAGAGTTGTTTTCTCAGGCTCTATGGCACTCAACGGACTGAAATTTTATAATTGTACTAAGAAACATGGTCTGAAGCGAAATCATTTAGATAATATGCATTAAGAAGGATTTGTGGAAAAATCATGATTTTTATGGGCACATTTGGAGACTTGGGTTCGAAATTTGAGATTCGTTTTTTTAGGCTCTATGGCACTCAACAGACTGAACTTTTAGAATTGTACTAAGAAACGTAGTCTGAAGCGAAATCATTATGAAAATCTGCATGAATAAGCATTTGTTGAAAAAAAATTATTATTTTTATTGGCATATTTAGAGACTTGGGTTCGAACTTTGAGAGTCGTTTTCTCAGGCTCTATTGCGCAGAAGGGACTGAAATTTTAGAATCGTACTAAATTTCATGGTCCTAAGCGAAATCAATTTACAAATCTGCAAAAACTAGCATTTGTGGAAAAATATTGATTTTTACGGGCACATTTGGAGACATGGGTACGAACTTTGAGAGTCGTTCACTTAGGCTCTAAGGCAATCAACGGACTGAAATTTTAGAATTGTACTAAAAAACATGGTCTGAAGTGAAATAATTTAGATAATATGCATTAAGAAGGATTTGTGGAAAAATCATGATTTTTATGGGCACATTTGGAGACTTGGGTTCGAAATTTGAGATTCGTTTTTTCAGGCTCTATGGCACTCAACGGACTGAAATTTTAGAATTGTACTAAGAAACGTAGTCTGAAGCGAAATCATTATGAAAATCTGCATTAATAAGCATTTTTGGAAAATCAATATTTTTACGGGTACATTTGGAGACTTAGGTTCGAACTTTGAGAGACGTTTTCTCAGGCTCTATGGCAATAAACTCTTTCAAATTTTAGAATTGTACTGAGAAACATGGTCTGAAGCGAAATCATTATGAAAATCTGCATTAATAAGCATTTTTGGAAAATCAATATTTTTACGGGCACATTTGGAGACTTACGTACGAACTTTGAGAGTCGTTTTCTCAGGCTCTATGGCAATAAACTCTTTCAAAATTTAGAATTGTACTGAGAAACATGGTCTGAAGCGAAATCATTGAGAAAATCTGCATTTAGAAGCATTCATGGAATAATCATGATTTTTATCGGCACATTAAGAGTTTTGGGTTTGAACTTTGTAAGTCGTTTTTTCAGGATCTATGAAACTCAACGGAATAAAATTTTAGAATTGTACTAAGAAACATGGTCTGAAGCGAAATCATTATGAAAATCTGCATTAATAAGCATTTTTGAAAATCAATATTTTTACGGGTATATTTGGAGACTTAGGTTCGAACTTTGAGAGACTTTTTCTCAGGCTCTATGGCAATAAACTCTTTCAAATTTTAGAATTGTACTGAGAAACATGGTCTGAAGCGAAATCATTAAGAAAATCTGCATAAAGAAGCTTTTGTGGAAAAATCACTATTTTTATGGGCACATTTAGAGACTTGGGTTCGAACTTTGAGAGTTGTTTTCTCAGGCTCTATGGCACTCAACGGACTGAAATTTTATAATTGTACAAAGAAACATGGTCTGAAGCGAAATCATTATGAAAATCTGCATTAATAAGCATTTTTGGAAAATCATGATTTTTATGGGCACATTTGGAGACTTGGGTTCGAAATTTGAGATTCGTTTTTTTAGGCTCTATGGCACTCAACAGACTGAACTTTTAGAATTGTACTAAGAAAGGTAGTCTGAAGCGAAATCATTATGAAAATCTGCATGAATAAGCATTTGTTGAAAAAAAAATATTATTTTTATTGGCATATTTAGAGACTTGGGTTCGAACTTTGAGAGTCGTTTTCTCAGGCTCTATTGCGCAGAAGGGACTGAAATTTTAGAATCGTACTAAATTTCATGGTCCTAAGCGAAATCAATTTACAAATCTGCAAAAACTAGCATTTGTGGAAAAATATTGATTTTTACGGGCACATTTGGAGACTTGGGTACGAACTTTGATTGTCGTTTTCTCAGGCTCTATGGCACTCAACGGACTGAAATTTTAGAATTGTACTAAGAAACTTGGTCTGAAGCGAAATCATTTAGATAATATGCATTGAGAAGGATTTGTGGAAAAATCATGATTTTTATGGGCACATTTGGAGACTTGGGTTCGAACTTTGAGATTCGTTTTTTTAGGCTCTATGGCACTCAACGGACTGAAATTTTAGAATATTACTAAGAAACGTAGTCTGAAGCGAAATCATTATGAAAATCTGCATTAATAAGTATTTTTGGAAAATCATTATTTTTGTGGGCACATTTAGAGACTTGGGTTTGAACTTTGAGAGTTGTTTTTCCAGGCTCTATGGCACTCAACGGACTGAAATTTTAGAATTGTACTAAGAAACGTAGTCTGAAGCGAAATCATTATGAAAATCTGCATTAATAAGCATTTTTGGAAAATCTTTATTTTTGTGGGCACATTTAGAGACTTGGGTTCGAACTTTGAGAGTTGTTTATCAGGGCTGGCACTCAACGGACTGAAATTTTAAAATTGTACTAAGAAAAGTAGTCTGAACCGAAATCATTTTGAAAATCTGCATAAAGAAGCTTTTGTGGAAAAATCACTATTTTTATGGGCCTATTTAGAGACTTGGGTTCGAACTTTGAGATTCTTTTTCTCATGCCCTATTGCGAAGAGCGGACTAAAATTTGAGAATCGAACTAGATGTATAAATAAATCAATCTAAAAATCTGCATTAATAAGTATTTTTGGAAAGTCATTATTTTTGTGGGCACATTTAGAGACTTGGGTTCGAACTTTGAGATTTGTTTTTCCAGGCTCTATGGCACTCAACGGACTGAAATTTTTGAATTATACTAAGAAACGTAGTCTGAAGCGAAATCATTATGAAAATCTGCATTAATAAGCATTTTTGGAAAATCATTATTTTTGTGGGCACATTTAGAGACTTGGGCTCGAACTTGAGAAAAACCTGAAAAACAACTCGAGAGTTGTTTTTCAGGGCTCTATGGCACTCAACGGCCTGAAATTTTAGAATTGTACTAAGAAAAGTAGTCTGAACCGAAATCCTTTTGAAAATCTGCATAAAGAAGCTTTGGTGGAAAAATCACTATTTTTATGGGCCTATTTAAAGACTTGGGTTCGAACTTTGAGATTCTTTTTCTCATGCCCGATGGCGAAGAGCGGACTCAAATTTGAGAATCGTACTAGATGTCATAGTCTTAAGCGAAATCAATCTAAAAATCTGCAAAAAGTAGCATTTGTGGAAAAATATTGATTTTTACGGGCACATTTGGAGACATGGGTACGAACTTTGAGAGTCGTTCACTCAGGCTCTAAGGCAATCAACGGACTGAAATTTTAGAATTGTACTAAAAAACATGGTCTGAAGTGAAATAATTTAGATAATATGCATTAAGAAGGATTTGTGGAAAAATCATGATTTTTATGGGCACATTTGGAGACTTGGGTTCGAAATTTGAGATTCGTTTTTTCAGGCTCTATGGCACTCAACGGACTGAAATTTTAGAATTGTACTAAGAAACGTAGTCTGAAGCGAAATCATTATGAAAATCTGCATTAATAAGCATTTTTGGAAAATCAATATTTTTACGGGTACATTTGGAGACTTAGGTTCGAACTTTGAGAGACGTTTTCTCAGGCTCTATGGCAATAAACTCTTTCAAATTTTAGAATTGTACTGAGAAACATGGTCTGAAGCGAAATCATTATGAAAATCTGCATTAATAAGCATTTTCGGAAAATCAATATTTTTACGGGCACATTTGGAGACTTAGGTACGAACTTTGAGAGTCGTTTTCTCAGGCTCTATGGCAATAAACTCTTTCAAAATTTAGAATTGTACTGAGAAACATGGTCTGAAGCGAAATCATTGAGAAAATCTGCATTTAGAAGCATTCATGGAATAATCATGATTTTTATCGGCACATTAAGAGTTTTGGGTTTGAACTTTGTAAGTCGTTTTTTCAGGATCTATGAAACTCAACGGAATAAAATTTTAGAATTGTACTAAGAAACATGGTCTGAAGCGAAATCATTATGAAAATCTGCATTAATAAGCATTTTTGAAAATCAATATTTTTACGGGTATATTTGGAGACTTAGGTTCGAACTTTGAGAGACGTTTTCTCAGGCTCTATGGCAATAAACTCTTTCAAATTTTAGAATTGTACTGAGAAACATGGTCTGAAGCGAAATCATTAAGAAAATCTGCATAAAGAAGCTTTTGTGGAAAAATCACTATTTTTATGGGCACATTTAGAGACTTGGGTTCGAACTTTGAGAGTTGTTTTCTCAGGCTCTATGGCACTCAACGGACTGAAATTTTATAATTGTACAAAGAAACATGGTCTGAAGCGAAATCATTATGAAAATCTGCATTAATAAGCATTTTTGGAAAATCTTTATTTTTGTGGGCACATTTAGAGACTTGGGTTCGAACTTTGAGAGTTGTTTATCAGGGCTGGCACTCAACGGACTGAAATTTTAAAATTGTACCAAGAAAAGTAGTCTGAACCGAAATCATTTTGAAAATCTGCATAAAGAAGCTTTTGTGGAAAAATCACTATTTTTATGGGCCTATTTAGAGACTTGGGTTCGAACTTTGAGATTCTTTTTCTCATGCCCTATTGCGAAGAGCGGACTAAAATTTGAGAATCGAACTAGATGTATAAATAAATCAATCTAAAAATCTGCATTAATAAGTATTTTTGGAAAGTCATTATTTTTGTGGGCACATTTAGAGACTTGGGTTCGAACTTTGAGATTTGTTTTTCCAGGCTCTATGGCACTCAACGGACTGAAATTTTTGAATTATACTAAGAAACGTAGTCTGAAGTGAAATCATTATGAAAATCTGCATTAATAAGCATTTTTGGAAAATCATTATTTTTGTGGGCACATTTAGAGACTTGGGCTCGAACTTGAGAAAAACCTGAAAAACAACTCGAGAGTTGTTTTTCAGGGCTCTATGGCACTCAACGGCCTGAAATTTTAGAATTGTACTAAGAAAAGTAGTCTGAACCGAAATCATTTTGAAAATCTGCATAAAGAAGCTTTGGTGGAAAAATCACTATTTTTATGGGCCTATTTAAAGACTTGGGTTCGAACTTTGAGATTCTTTTTCTCATGCCCGATGGCGAAGAGCGGACTCAAATTTGAGAATCGTACTAGATGTCATAGTCTTAAGCGAAATCAATCTAAAAATTTGCAACAAGTAGCATTTGTGGAAAAATATTGATTTTTACGGGCACATTTGGAGACATGGGTACGAACTTTGAGAGTCGTTCACTCAGGCTCTAAGGCAATCAACGGACTGAAATTTTAGAATTGTACTAAAAAACATGGTCTGAAGAAAAATCATTTAGAAAATCTGCATAAAGAAGGATTTGTGGAAAAATCATGAATTTTATGGGCACATTTGGAGACTTGGGCACGAACTTTGAGAGTCGTTTTCTCAGGCTCTATGGCACTTAACGGACTGAAATTTTAGAATTGTACTAAGAAACGTAGTCTGAAGCGAAATCATTATGAAAATCTGCATTAATAAGTATTTTAGGAAAATCATTATTTTTGTGGGCACATTTAGAGATTTGGGTTCGAACTTTGAGAGTTGTTTTTCCAGGCTCTATGGCACTCAACGGACTGAAAGTTTAGAATTGTACTAAGAAACGTAGTCTGAAGCGAAATCATTATGAAAATCTGCGTTAATAAGCATTTTTGGAAAATCATTATTTTTGTGGGCACATTTAGAGATTTGGGTTCGAACTTTGAGAGTTGTTTTTCCAGGCTCTATGGCACTCAACGGACTGAAATTTTAGAATTGTACTAAGAAACGTAGTCTGAAGCGAAATCATTTTGAAAATCTGCATAAAGAAGCTTTTGTGGAAAAATCACTATTTTTATGGGCCTACTTAGAGACTTGGGTTCGAACTTTGAGTTTCGTTTTTTCAGGCTCTATGGCACTCAACGGACTGAAATTTTAGAACTATACTAGATATTATAGTGTTAAGTGAAATCAATTTAAAAATCTGCGAAACGTAGCAGTTGTTGAAAAATATTGATTTTTACGGGCACATTTGGAGACTTGGGTTCGAACTTTGAGAGCCGATTTCTCAGGCTATATGGCTCACAACTTACTTAAATTTAAGAATTGTACTAAGAAACATGGTCTGAAACGAAATCATTTTAAAAATCTTCATAAAAAAGCATTTGTTGAAAAATCATTATTTTTATCGGCACATTAAGAGACTTGGGTTTGAACTTTGTAAGTCGTTTTCTCAGGATCTATGAAACTCAACGGAATAAAATTTTAGAATTGTACTAAGAAACGTAGTCTGAAGCGAAATCATTTTTAAAATCTGCATAAAGAAGCTTTTGTGGAAAAATCACTATTTTTATGGGCCTATTTAGAGACTTGGGTTCGAACTTTGAGATTCTTTTTCTCATGCCCTATGGCGAAGAGCGGACTAAAATTTGAGAATCGTACTAGATGTTTAAATAAATCAATCTAAAAATCTGCAACAAGTAGCATTTGTGGAAAAATATTGATTTTTACCTGCACATTTGGAGACTTGGGTACGAACTTTGAGATTCGTTTTCTCAGGCTCTATGGCACTCAACGGACTGAAATTTTATAATTATACTAAGAAACATGGTCTGAAGTGAAATAATTTAGATAATATGAATTAAGAAGGATTTGTGGAAAAATCATGATTTTTATGGGCACATTTGGAGACATGGGTACGAACTTTGAGAGTCGTTCACTCAGGCTCTAAGGCAATCAACGGACTGAAATTTTAGAATTGTACTAAAAAACATGGTCTGAAGAAAAATCATTTAGAAAATCTGCATAAAGAAGGATTTGTGGAAAAATCATGAATTTTATGGGCACATTTGGAGACTTGGGCACGAACTTTGAGAGTCGTTTTCTCAAGATCTATGACACTGAACGGACTAAAATTTTAGAATTGTACTAAGAAACGTAGTCTGAAGCGAAATCATTTTGAAAATCTGCATAAAAAAGCATATGTTGAAAAATCATTATTTTTATGGGCACATTTAGAAACTTGGGTTCAAACTTTGAGAGTTGTTTTTCCAGGCTCTATGGCACTCAACGGATTGAAATTTTAGAATTGTACTAAGAAACATGGTCTGAAGCGAAATCATTATGAAAATCTGCATTAATAAGCATTTGTTGAAAAAAAATTATTATTTTTATTGGCATATTTAGAGACTTGGGTTCGAACTTTGAGAGTCGTTTTCTCAGGCTCTATTGCGCAGAAAGGACTGAAATTTAAGAATTGTACTAAATTTCATGGTCTTAAGCGAAATCAACCTAAAAATCTGCAAAAACTAGCATTTGTGGAAAAATATTGATTTTTACGGGCACATTTGGAGACTTGGGTACGAACTTTGAGAGTCGTTTTCTCAGGCTCTATGGCACTCAACGGACTGAAATCTTAGAATTGTACTAAGAAACATGGTCTGAAGCGATATCATTTAGATAATATGCATTTAGAAGGATTTGTGAAAAAATCATGATTTTTATGGGCACATTTGTATACTTGGGTTCGAACTTTGAGATTCGTTTTTGTAGGCTCTATGGCACTCAACGGACTGAAATTTTAGAATTGTACTAAGAAACGTAGTCTGAAGCGAAATCATTATGAAAATCTGCATTAATAAGCATTTTTGGAAAATCAATATTTTTACGGGTACATTTGGAGACTTAGTTTCGAACTTTGAGAGACGTTTTCTCAGGCTCTATGGCAATAAACTCTTTCAAATTTTAGAATTGTACTGAGAAACATGGTCTGAAGCGAAATCATTATGAAAATCTGCATTAATAAGTATTTTTGGAAAATCATTATTTTTGTGGGCACATTTAGAGACTTGGGTTCGAACTTTGAGAGTTGTTTTTCCAGGCTCTATGGCACTCAACGGACTGAAATTTTAGAATTGTACTAAGAAACGTAGTCTGAAGCGAAATCATTATGAAAATCTGCATTAATAAGCATTTTTGGAAAATCTTTATTTTTGTGGGCACATTTAGAGACTTGGGTTCGAACTTTGAGAGTTGTTTATCAGGGCTGGCACTCAACGGACTGAAATTTTAAAATTGTACTAAGAAAAGTAGTCTGAACCGAAATCATTTTGAAAATCTGCATAAAGAAGCTTTTGTGGAAAAATCACTATTTTTATGGGCCTATTTAGAGACTTGGGTTCGAACTTTGAGATTCTTTTTCTCATGCCCTATTGCGAAGAGCGGACTAAAATTTGAGAATCGAACTAGATGTATAAATAAATCAATCTAAAAATCTGCAGTAATAAGTATTTTTGGAAAGTCATTATTTTTGTGGGCACATTTAGAGACTTGGGCTCGAACTTGAGAAAAACCTGAAAAACAACTCGAGAGTTGTTTTTCAGGGCTCTATGGCACTCAACGGACTGAAATTTTAGAATTGTACTAAGAAAAGTAGTCTGAACCGAAATCATTTTGAAAATCTGCATAAAGAAGCTTTGGTGGAAAAATCACTATTTTTATGGGCCTATTTAAAGATTTGGGTTCGAACTTTGAGATTCTTTTTCTCATGCCCGATGGCGAAGAGCGGACTCAAATTTGAGAATCGTACTAGATGTCATAGTCTTAAGCGAAATCAATCTAAAAATTTGCAACAAGTAGCATTTGTGGAAAAATATTGATTTTTACGGGCACATTTGGAGACATGGGTACGAACTTTGAGAGTCGTTCACTCAGGCTCTAAGGCAATCAACGGACTGAAATTTTAGAATTGTACTAAAAAACATGGTCTGAAGAAAAATCATTTAGAAAATCTGCATAAAGAAGGATTTGTGGAAAAATCATGAATTTTATGGGCACATTTGGAGACTTGGGCACGAACTTTGAGAGTCGTTTTCTCAAGATCTATGACACTCAACGGACTGAAATTTTAGAATTGTACTAAGAAACGTAGTCTGAAGCGAAATCATTTTGAAAATCTGCATAAAAAAGCATATGTTGAAAAATCATTATTTTTATGGGCACATTTAGAAACTTGGGTTCGAACTTTGAGAGTTGTTTTTCCAGGCTCTATGGCACTCAACGGATTGAAATTTTAGAATTGTACTAAGAAACATGGTCTGAAGCGAAATCATTATGAAAATCTGCATTAATAAGCATTTGTTGAAAAAAAATTATTATTTTTATTGGCATATTTAGAGACTTGGGTTCGAACTTTGAGAGTCGTTTTCTCAGGCTCTATTGCGCAGAAAGGACTGAAATTTGAGAATCGTACTAAATTTCATGGTCTTAAGCGAAATCAACCTAAAAATCTGCAAAAACTAGCATTTGTGGAAAAATATTGATTTTTACGGGCACATTTGGAGACTTGGGTACGAACTTTGAGAGTCGTTTTCTCAGGCTCGATGGCACTCAACGGACTGAAATCTTAGAATTGTACTAAGAAACATGGTCTGAAGCGATATCATTTAGATAATATGCATTTAGAAGGATTTGTGAAAAAATCATGATTTTTATGGGCACATTTGGATACTTGGGTTCGAACTTTGAGATTCGTTTTTGTAGGCTCTATGGCACTCAACGGACTGAAATTTTAGAATTGTACTAAGAAACGTAGTCTGAAGCGAAATCATTATGAAAATCTGCATTAATAAGCATTTTTGGAAAATCAATATTTTTACGGGTACATTTGGAGACTTAGTTTCGAACTTTGAGAGACGTTTTCTCAGGCTCTATGGCAATAAACTCTTTCAAATTTTAGAATTGTACTGAGAAACATGGTCTGAAGCGAAATCATTAAGAAAATCTGCATAAAGAAGCTTTTGTGGAAAAATCACTATTTTTATGGGCACATTTAGAGACTTGGGTTCGAACTTTGAGAGTTGTTTTCTCAGGCTCTATGGCACTCAACGGACTGAAATTTTATAATTGTACTAAGAAACATGGTCTGAAGCGAAATCATTTAGATAATATGCATTAAGAAGGATTTGTGGAAAAATTATTATTTTTATGGGCTCATGTGAAGACTTGGGTTCGAACTTTATGAGTCATTTTCTCTGGCTCTATGGCACTCAACTCTTTGAAATTTTAGAATTGTACAAAGAAACATGGTCTGAAGCGAAATCATTATGAAAATCTGCATTAATAAGCATTTTTGGAAAATCAATATTTTTACGGGCACATTTGGAGACTTAGGTACGAACTTTGAGAGTCGTTTTCTCAGGCTCTATGGCAATAAACTCTTTCAAAATTTAGAATTGTACTGAGAAACATGGTCTGAAGCGAAATCATTGAGAAAATCTGCATTTAGAAGCATTCGTGGAATAATCATGATTTTTATCGGCACATTAAGAGTTTTGGGTTTGAACTTTGTAAGTCGTTTTTTCAGGATCTATGAAACTCAACGGAATAAAATTTTAGAATTGTACTAAGAAACGTAGTCTGAAGCGAAATCATTTTTAAAATCTGCATAAAGAAGCTTTTGTGGAAAAATCACTATTTTTATGGGCCTACTTAGAGACTTGGGTTCGAACTTTGAGTTTCGTTTTTTCAGGCTCTATGGCACTCAACGGACTGAAATTTTAGAACTATACTAGATATTATAGTGTTAAGTGAAATCAATTTAAAAATCTGCGAAACGTAGCAGTTGTTGAAAAATATTAATTATTTTTACGGGTACATTTGGAGACTTGGGTTCGAACTTTGAGAGTCGATTTCTCAGGCTGTATGGCTCACAACTTACTTAAATTTAAGAATTGTACTAAGAAACATGGTCTGAAACGAAATCATTTTAAAAATCTTCATAAAAAAGCATTTGTTGAAAAATCATTATTTTTATCGGCACATTAAGAGACTTGGGTTTGAACTTTGTAAGTCGTTTTCTCAGGATCTATGAAACTCAACGGAATAAAATTTTAGAATTGTACTAAGAAACGTAGTCTGAAGCGAAATCATTTTTAAAATCTGCATAAAGAAGCTTTTGTGGAAAAATCACTATTTTTATGGGCCTATTTAGAGACTAGGGTTCGAACTTTGAGATTCTTTTTCTCATGCCCTATGGCGAAGAGCGGACCAAAATTTGAGAATCGTACTAGATGTATAAATAAATCAATCTAAAAATCTGCAACAAGTAGCATTTGTGGAAAAATATTGATTTTTACCTGCACATTTGGAGACTTGGGTACGAACTTTGAGATTCGTTTTCTCAGGCTCTATTGCACTCAACGGACTGAAATTTTATAATTGTACTAAGAAACATGGTCTGAAGTGAAATAATTTACATAATATGCATTAAGAAGGATTTGTGGAAAAATCATGATTTTTATGAGCACATTTGGAGACTTGGGTTCGAAATTTGAGATTCGTTTTTTTAGGCTCTATGGCACTCAACAGACTGAACTTTTAGAATTGTACTAAGAAACGTAGTCTGAAGCGAAATCATTATGAAAATCTGCATTAATAAGCATTTTTGGAAAATCAATATTTTTACGGGTACATTTGGAGACTTAGGTTCGAACTTTGAGAGACGTTTTCTCAGGCTCTATGGCAATAAACTCTTTCAAATTTTAGAATTGTACTGAGAAACATGGTCTGAAGCGAAATCATTAAGAAAATCTGCATAAAGAAGCTTTTGTGGAAAAATCACTATTTTTATGGGCACATTTAGAGACTTGGGTTCGAACTTTGAGAGTTGTTTTCTCAGGCTCTATGGCACTCAACGGACTGAAATTTTATAATTGTACTAAGAAACATGTTCTGAAGCGAAATCATTTAGATAATATGCATTAAGAAGGATTTGTGGAAAAATTATTATTTTTATGGGCTCATGTGAAGACTTGGGTTCGAACTTTATGAGTCATTTTTTCTGGCTCTATGGCACTCAACTCTTTGAAATTTTAGAATTGTACAAAGAAACATGGTCTGAAGCGAAATCATTATGAAAATCTGCATTAATAAGCATTTTTGGAAAATCAATATTTTTACGGGCACATTTGGAGACTTAGGTACGAACTTTGAGAGTCGTTTTCTCAGGCTCTATGGCAATAAACTCTTTCAAAATTTAGAATTGTACTGAGAAACATGGTCTGAAGCGAAATCATTGAGAAAATCTGCATTTAGAAGCATTCGTGGAATAATCATGATTTTTATAGGCACATTAAGAGTTTTGGGTTTGAACTTTGTAAGTCGTTTTTTCAGGATCTATGAAACTCAACGGAATAAAATTTTAGAATTGTACTAAGAAACATGGTCTGAAGCGAAATCATTATGAAAATCTGCATTAATAAGCATTTTTGGAAAATCAGTATTTTTACGGGTACATTTGGAGACTTAGTTTCGAACTTTGAGAGACGTTTTCTCAGGCTCTATGGCAATAAACTCTTTCAAATTTTAGAATTGTACTGAGAAACATGGTCTGAAGCGAAATCATTAAGAAAATCTGCATAAAGAAGCTTTTGTGGAAAAATCACTATTTTTATGGGCACATTTAGAGACTTGGGTTCGAACTTTGAGAGTTGTTTTCTCAGGCTCTATGGCACTCAACGGACTGAAATTTTATAATTGTACTAAGAAACATGGTCTGAAGCGAAATCATTTAGATAATATGCATTAAGAAGGATTTGTGGAAAAATCATGATTTTTATGGGCACATTTGGAGACTTGGGTTCGAAATTTGAGATTCGTTTTTTTAGGCTCTATGGCACTCAACAGACTGAACTTTTAGAATTGTACTAAGAAACGTAGTCTGAAGCGAAATCATTATGAAAATCTGCATGAATAAGCATTTGTTGAAAAAAAATTATTATTTTTATTGGCATATTTAGAGACTTGGGTTCGAACTTTGAGAGTCGTTTTCTCAGGCTCTATTGCGCAGAAGGGACTGAAATTTTAGAATCGTACTAAATTTCATGGTCCTAAGCGAAATCAATTTACAAATCTGCAAAAACTAGCATTTGTGGAAAAATATTGATTTTTACGGGCACATTTGGAGACTTGGGTACGAACTTTGATTGTCGTTTTCTCAGGCTCTATGGCACTCAACGGACTGAAATTTTAGAATTGTACTAAGAAACATGGTCTGAAGCGAAATCATTTAGATAATATGCATTGAGAAGGATTTGTGGAAAAATCATGATTTTTATGGGCACATTTGGAGACTTGGGTTCGAACTTTGAGATTCGTTTTTTTAGGCTCTATGGCACTCAACGGACTGAAATTTTAGAATTGTACTAAGAAACGTAGTCTGAAGCGAAATCATTATGAAAATCTGCATTAATAAGTATTTTTGGAAAATCATTATTTTTGTGGGCACATTTAGAGACTTGGGTTCGAGCTTTGAGAGTTGTTTTTCCAGGCTCTATGGCACTCAACGGACTGAAATTTTAGAATTGTACTAAGAAACGTAGTCTGAAGCGAAATCATTATGAAAATCTGCATTAATAAGCATTTTTGGAAAATCTTTATTTTTGTGGGCACATTTAGAGACTTGGGTTCGAACTTTGAGAGTTGTTTATCAGGGCTGGCACTCAACGGACTGAAATTTTAAAATTGTACTAAGAAAAGTAGTCTGAACCGAAATCATTTTGAAAATCTGCATAAAGAAGCTTTTGTGGAAAAATCACTATTTTTATGGGCCTATTTAGAGACTTGGGTTCGAACTTTGAGATTCTTTTTCTCATGCCCTATTGCGAAGAGCGGACTAAAATTTGAGAATCGAACTAGATGTATAAATAAATCAATCTAAAAATCTGCATTAATAAGTATTTTTGGAAAGTCATTATTTTTGTGGGCACATTTAGAGACTTGGGTTCGAACTTTGAGATTTGTTTTTCCAGGCTCTATGGCACTCAACGGACTGAAATTTTTGAATTATACTAAGAAACGTAGTCTGAAGCGAAATCATTATGAAAATCTGCATTAATAAGCATTTTTGGAAAATCATTATTTTTGTGGGCACATTTAGAGACTTGGGCTCGAACTTGAGAAAAACCTGAAAAACAACTCGAGAGTTGTTTTTCAGGGCTCTATGGCACTCAACGGACTGAAATTTTAGAATTGTACTAAGAAAAGTAGTCTGAACCGAAATCATTTTGAAAATCTGCATAAAGAAGCTTTGGTGGAAAAATCACTATTTTTATGGGCCTATTTAAAGACTTGGGTTCGAACTTTGAGATTCTTTTTCTCATGCCCGATGGCGAAGAGCGGACTCAAATTTGAGAATCGTACTAGATGTCATAGTCTTAAGCGAAATCAATCTAAAAATTTGCAACAAGTAGCATTTGTGGAAAAATATTGATTTTTACGGGCACATTTGGAGACATGGGTACGAACTTTGAGAGTCGTTCACTCAGGCTCTAAGGCAATCAACGGACTGAAATTTTAGAATTGTACTAAAAAACATGGTCTGAAGAAAGATCATTTAGAAAATCTGCATAAAGAAGGATTTGTGGAAAAATCATGAATTTTATGGGCACATTTGGAGACTTGGGCACGAACTTTGAGAGTTGTTTTCTCAAGATCTATGACACTCAACGGACTGAAATTTTAGAATTGTACTAAGAAACGTAGTCTGAAGCGAAATCATTTTGAAAATCTGCATAAAAAAGCATATGTTGAAAAATCATTATTTTTATGGGCACATTTAGAAACTTGGGTTCGAACTTTGAGAGTTGTTTTTCCAGGCTCTATGGCACTCAACGGATTGAAATTTTAGAATTGTACTAAGAAACATGGTCTGAAGCGAAATCATTATGAAAATCTGCATTAATAAGCATTTGTTGAAAAAAAATTATTATTTTTATTGGCATATTTAGAGACTTGGGTTCGAACTTTGAGAGTCGTTTTCTCAGGCTCTATTGCGCAGAAAGGACTGAAATTTGAGAATCGTACTAAATTTCATGGTCTTAAGCGAAATCAACCTAAAAATCTGCAAAAACTAGCATTTGTGGAAAAATATTGATTTTTACGGGCACATTTGGAGACTTGGGTACGAACTTTGAGAGTCGTTTTCTCAGGCTCGATGGCACTCAACGGACTGAAATCTTAGAATTGTACTAAGAAACATGGTCTGAAGCGATATCATTTAGATAATATGCATTTAGAAGGATTTGTGAAAAAATCATGATTTTTATGGGCACATTTGGATACTTGGGTTCGAACTTTGAGATTCGTTTTTGTAGGCTCTATGGCACTCAACGGACTGAAATTTTAGAATTGTACTAAGAAACGTAGTCTGAAGCGAAATCATTATGAAAATCTGCATTAATAAGCATTTTTGGAAAATCAATATTTTTACGGGTACATTTGGAGACTTAGTTTCGAACTTTGAGAGACGTTTTCTCAGGCTCTATGGCAATAAACTCTTTCAAATTTTAGAATTGTACTGAGAAACATGGTCTGAAGCGAAATCATTAAGAAAATCTGCATAAAGAAGCTTTTGTGGAAAAATCACTATTTTTATGGGCACATTTAGAGACTTGGGTTCGAACTTTGAGAGTTGTTTTCTCAGGCTCTATGGCACTCAACGGACTGAAATTTTATAATTGTACTAAGAAACATGGTCTGAAGCGAAATCATTTAGATAATATGCATTAAGAAGGATTTGTGGAAAAATTATTATTTTTATGGGCTCATGTGAAGACTTGGGTTCGAACTTTATGAGTCATTTTCTCTGGCTCTATGGCACTCAACTCTTTGAAATTTTAGAATTGTACAAAGAAACATGGTCTGAAGCGAAATCATTATGAAAATCTGCATTAATAAGCATTTTTGGAAAATCAATATTTTTACGGGCACATTTGGAGACTTAGGTACGAACTTTGAGAGTCGTTTTCTCAGGCTCTATGGCAATAAACTCTTTCAAAATTTAGAATTGTACTGAGAAACATGGTCTGAAGCGAAATCATTGAGAAAATCTGCATTTAGAAGCATTCGTGGAATAATCATGATTTTTATCGGCACATTAAGAGTTTTGGGTTTGAACTTTGTAAGTCGTTTTTTCAGGATCTATGAAACTCAACGGAATAAAATTTTAGAATTGTACTAAGAAACGTAGTCTGAAGCGAAATCATTTTTAAAATCTGCATAAAGAAGCTTTTGTGGAAAAATCACTATTTTTATGGGCCTACTTAGAGACTTGGGTTCGAACTTTGAGTTTCGTTTTTTCAGGCTCTATGGCACTCAACGGACTGAAATTTTAGAACTATACTAGATATTATAGTGTTAAGTGAAATCAATTTAAAAATCTGCGAAACGTAGCAGTTGTTGAAAAATATTGATTTTTACGGGCACATTTGGAGACTTGGGTTCGAACTTTGAGAGTCGATTTCTCAGGCTGTATGGCTCACAACTTACTTAAATTTAAGAATTGTACTAAGAAACATGGTCTGAAACGAAATCATTTTAAAAATCTTCATAAAAAAGCATTTGTTGAAAAATCATTATTTTTATCGGCACATTAAGAGACTTGGGTTTGAACTTTGTAAGTCGTTTTCTCAGGATCTATGAAACTCAACGGAATAAAATTTTAGAATTGTACTAAGAAACGTAGTCTGAAGCGAAATCATTTTTAAAATCTGCATAAAGAAGCTTTTGTGGAAAAATCACTATTTTTATGGGCCTATTTAGAGACTTGGGTTCGAACTTTGAGATTCTTTTTCTCATGCCCTATGGCGAAGAGCGGACCAAAATTTGAGAATCGTACTAGATGTATAAATAAATCAATCTAAAAATCTGCAACAAGTAGCATTTGTGGAAAAATATTGATTTTTACCTGCACATTTGGAGACTTGGGTACGAACTTTGAGATTCGTTTTCTCAGGCTCTATGGCACTCAACGGACTGAAATTTTATAATTGTACTAAGAAACATGGTCTGAAGTGAAATAATTTACATAATATGCATTAAGAAGGATTTGTGGAAAAATCATGATTTTTATGAGCACATTTGGAGACTTGGGTTCGAAATTTGAGATTCGTTTTTTTAGGCTCTATGGCACTCAACAGACTGAACTTTTAGAATTGTACTAAGAAACGTAGTCTGAAGCGAAATCATTATGAAAATCTGCATTAATAAGCATTTTTGGAAAATCAATATTTTTACGGGTACATTTGGAGACTTAGGTTCGAACTTTGAGAGACGTTTTCTCAGGCTCTATGGCAATAAACTCTTTCAAATTTTAGAATTGTACTGAGAAACATGGTCTGAAGCGAAATCATTAAGAAAATCTGCATAAAGAAGCTTTTGTGGAAAAATCACTATTTTTATGGGCACATTTAGAGACTTGGGTTCGAACTTTGAGAGTTGTTTTCTCAGGCTCTATGGCACTCAACGGACTGAAATTTTATAATTGTACTAAGAAACATGGTCTGAAGCGAAATCATTTAGATAATATGCATTAAGAAGGATTTGTGGAAAAATTATTATTTTTATGGGCTCATGTGAAGACTTGGGTTCGAACTTTATGAGTCATTTTTTCTGGCTCTATGGCACTCAACTCTTTGAAATTTTAGAATTGTACAAAGAAACATGGTCTGAAGCGAAATCATTATGAAAATCTGCATTAATAAGCATTTTTGGAAAATCATTATTTTTACGGGCACATTTGGAGACTTAGGTACGAACTTTGAGAGTCGTTTTCTCAGGCTCTATGGCAATAAACTCTTTCAAAATTTAGAATTGTACTGAGAAACATGGTCTGAAGCGAAATCATTGAGAAAATCTGCATTTAGAAGCATTCGTGGAATAATCATGATTTTTATAGGCACATTAAGAGTTTTGGGTTTGAACTTTGTAAGTCGTTTTTTCAGGATCTATGAAACTCAACGGAATAAAATTTTAGAATTGTACTAAGAAACATGGTCTGAAGCGAAATCATTATGAAAATCTGCATTAATAAGCATTTTTGGAAAATCAGTATTTTTACGGGTACATTTGGAGACTTAGTTTCGAACTTTGAGAGACGTTTTCTCAGGCTCTATGGCAATAAACTCTTTCAAATTTTAGAATTGTACTGAGAAACATGGTCTGAAGCGAAATCATTAAGAAAATCTGCATAAAGAAGCTTTTGTGGAAAAATCACTATTTTTATGGGCACATTTAGAGACTTGGGTTCGAACTTTGAGAGTTGTTTTCTCAGGCTCTATGGCACTCAACGGACTGAAATTTTATAATTGTACTAAGAAACATGGTCTGAAGCGAAATCATTTAGATAATATGCATTAAGAAGGATTTGTGGAAAAATCATGATTTTTATGGGCACATTTGGAGACTTGGGTTCGAAATTTGAGATTCGTTTTTTTAGGCTCTATGGCACTCAACAGACTGAACTTTTAGAATTGTACTAAGAAACGTAGTCTGAAGCGAAATCATTATGAAAATCTGCATGAATAAGCATTTGTTGAAAAAAAATTATTATTTTTATTGGCATATTTAGAGACTTGGGTTCGAACTTTGAGAGTCGTTTTCTCAGGCTCTATTGCGCAGAAGGGACTGAAATTTTAGAATCGTACTAAATTTCATGGTCCTAAGCGAAATCAATTTACAAATCTGCAAAAACTAGCATTTGTGGAAAAATATTGATTTTTACGGGCACATTTGGAGACTTGGGTACGAACTTTGATTGTCGTTTTCTCAGGCTCTATGGCACTCAACGGACTGAAATTTTAGAATTGTACTAAGAAACATGGTCTGAAGCGAAATCATTTAGATAATATGCATTGAGAAGGATTTGTGGAAAAATCATGATTTTTATGGGCACATTTGGAGACTTGGGTTCGAACTTTGAGATTCGTTTTTTTAGGCTCTATGGCACTCAACGGACTGAAATTTTAGAATTGTACTAAGAAACGTAGTCTGAAGCGAAATCATTATGAAAATCTGCATTAATAAGTATTTTTGGAAAATCATTATTTTTGTGGGCACATTTAGAGACTTGGGTTCGAACTTTGAGAGTTGTTTTTCCAGGCTCTATGGCACTCAACGGACTGAAATTTTAGAATTGTACTAAGAAACGTAGTCTGAAGCGAAATCATTATGAAAATCTGCATTAATAAGCATTTTTGGAAAATCTTTATTTTTGTGGGCACATTTAGAGACTTGGGTTCGAACTTTGAGAGTTTTTTATCAGGGCTGGCACTCAACGGACTGAAATTTTAAAATTGTACTAAGAAAAGTAGTCTGAACCGAAATCATTTTGAAAATCTGCATAAAGAAGCTTTTGTGGAAAAATCACTATTTTTATGGGCCTATTTAGAGACTTGGGTTCGAACTTTGAGATTCTTTTTCTCATGCCCTATTGCGAAGAGCGGACTAAAATTTGAGAATCGAACTAGATGTATAAATAAATCAATCTAAAAATCTGCATTAATAAGTGTGGTGATCTGCCGTGTCGATCACTCAGATAAGATGTAAATAATAGTCGTTTGGATACTCCATACTATTTGGTTTATTTAGTGTTATTACTAATGTACAGTATTCGAGATGTTGTTGTTAAGAGAGGACGAGTTACAACAGACACGCCTTTTTATACGTCTCGGTCATGCTGTCTCACTCAGATATGCCTGTCTCTTTCATACCGACAGACATACGTTCACCACATCCCTCCACACTTAAATCAGCAGACAGTAACACAACATGATTATCATAATAATAATTATAAAACATACATACACATATTTAATTATTATTTTACAACATTTTCTTTTTTATTTATAACCATGTTGATTCGGAGAGTTGACTGCTGCTTATTTTGATTTCTCTGTCCTTGGTCGAAGGCGCTCCTTCCAGTTCCCCGACGTTGACGCCACGGGTTCACTGGAGCTGGAAGGAAAAAGAGGGTCACCCGTTAGATTGTCATCCGAAACAAAGTCGGAGACATCGTACTCATCGAACGATAGCCTCCTCGTCTCAGACTCAGGAATTAAAATACTAGGGTTCTTTTCCCATGATACACACAGTTTGGATAATTGATCAAAATGTCTTTTCCAGTAGGTACATGATTTTATCATTCAATTTAACCTCAATTAAATATAGTTTATTTCCCAAACGTTTATGTACTTTCCCTGGTACCCACTTATCATTGTTTTGGTCTCTAAAATCCCTAACCATAACTTTCTGATTAATCTTAAAATTCGTAGATACTTTGTTATTCCTTTTATAATAGAATTTCTGATTTTCCTGACATTTTGACATTTTCATTTTGGTATCTTTATCAATCACATTTTCCTTTACCTTCCCCCCTCTAGGTATAAAATTATTCAAATTTGACCTTAACCTTCTACCAAACATTACAACTGCTGGCTCTAACCCTGTTGTACAGTGTGGTGCATTCCTATAATCTATGAGAAAACATTCTAACTTCTCATTATAACCTGACTGAAATTTTTTTTCTAACAATATTTTCTTTAAAAAATTTTTACACGTTTTGACTGCATTCTCTGCCAATCCATTTGATTGAGGATGATTTATAGGTGTTGTTAAATGTTTAATGCCATTTCTCTCGCAAAACTGTTTAAAGTCTGCTGACATGAATGCTGCTCCATTATCAGAAACTAAGGTTTGTACACTACCGAAATAACTGAATAATCTCTTTAAGATTTTAATGGTATTATCTGAGTTAGGTGAATTTACTTCCACGCAATCCAACCATTTTGAGGTTGAATCTATGATTACCAAAAAATATTTATTTCCGATAGGCCCTACGTAATCTATATGAACCCTACTCCAAATTTCTTCCGTTATCGGCCATGGAGTTAACTCACTCTTGGGTTGTGATGGTTGAATTTCCGCACAAATTCCGCACTCTCTAACTAAAAATTCAATTTGACTGTCAATCCCTGGCCACCAAAAATAGCCTCTAGCTAGCCCTTTCATCTTGGCAATCCCTAGATGAGATCTATGCAATAAGCTTAATATCTTATCCCTTAAACTTATTGGAATTACTAACCTATGGTTCCAGAAAATACAATCATCAATTATTGATAAATCGTTCCTTTTTATCCAATAAATCCATTTGCAATCATCCTTATTGACTTTATTTGGCCACCCTGTTCTAAGATAATTTTTTATCTCTAATAATAATTTATCCGTATTAGATTCTGCTTTAACTTCCTCAACATCTATTGGCATCTCGCTATTATTTTTGAATAAACACAAAATTCTTGAATCAAAGTTATTATTTTCCTCAACAGGATCTCCTACAGGTACGCGAGATAAGTAATCCGAACAATTTAATGTTGATTTTACGTATTGAACTTTATAATTGAAAGATGAGAGAATTACACCATAACGTTGTAATCTATTACAAGTTAAAACAGGAATTCCTTTTTTTTCACCAAAAATTCTACATAAAGGTTCATTATCTATTTCTAGAATGAATTCCCTTCCGTAAATGTACTCGAAAAACTTCTTAAAAGCAAACACAATTGCACAAGCCTCGAGGTCTAAAATTGAATATTTCTTTTCCGCTTCTGTCAGTTTACGAGAAACAAAAGAAATAGGTCTTTGTAAATTATTTTCATACACATGTAACAATGTTGCACCCAAACCTTTCGTTGAGGCGTCCGTAACTACCTTCAAAGTAACATTTGGATCGTAATGTGCTAACACTCGATTATCACATAAAATTAATTTTATTTTATTAAAAACTTTTACGCAATCTTGATTAAAATCAAAATTCGTATTTTTTTTCAATAATTTGTGCAAAGGATCTAATAACATAGACATATTTGGCACAAAAGATCGGTAAAAATTTACCATTCCTAAAAAACTGCGTAGCTCTGATAAATCTTTTGGTTGCGCGACTTTACTAATTGCGTTCGTTTTATCTTCCATAGGTTTAATCCCTTCCTTCGAGATTTCAAACCCTAAGAAACATACCGATGAAGCGTTAAAATTGCACTTTTGAATATTTACGCACAAACCGCAATCTTTTAACCTATTAAGAACTGCATTTAAATTAGCATTATGTTCCTCTATCGTTTCTCCTGTAACCATAATATCATCCAGGAAAACCGCTGTTTTCTTCAAACCTTGTAGACATGAAGCTATAGTTCTACAAAATATTGCCGGTGCACTGTTAATCCCAAACACTAGCCTAGTGAATTTAAATAATCCTAAATGTGTAGAAATCGTAGTATATTCCATACTTTCTTCGTCTAGTTCCAACTGTAAATAAGCTTGACGTAAATCAATTTTTGAAAATATTATTCCGCCCGAAATTTGTGATAATAAAACTTCTATCTTCGGCATGGGATATTTGTCAACAATCAATTGTGGGTTCACAGTACATTTATAATCCCCGCAAATTCTAATGCTTCCATCGCTTTTAACTACGGGCACGATAGGAGATGCAAACTTGCTATAACTAATCGGAACTAAAATTCCCTCTTCCTGTAAACGGTTCAATTCCGTTTCAACTTTCGCTTTCAAAGCGAAAGGAATACTTCTCGGATTGCAGAATTTCGGTTCTGCATTTTCTTTCAATTTTAAATGAACTTTAAATTTATTGAATCTACCTAGTTTACTTGAAAATACCTCCGGATATTTACGCACTAACGTATCGACACTATTATTGTTTACGTCGTGAATATTATGCGTGAGTATTTCACTTTTCAACTGTGAAGAAACCGTCTCGAAACCCGTAAAACCAATGTTAAATTCTTTTACGAAGTCTCTACCTAGCACAGTGGTTGAACCATCCTTTACAACACAAAATTCCATTATTTTAGTAATACCATTGAAATTAATTGACAAAATTAAACATCCAAGTAACTGTAACTTACAATTATTGTAACCCTTCAGGGTTAAATTCTTCGGCTTCAATTGTACATCTTTAAAATGTTCCCAATAATCTTTATCCGATAGGATCGATATTCCTGCACCCGTGTCAAATAATCCTTTTATGATGATACCGTTATTAACTTTTAACGATAAATAAATGGGATCGGTATTTCTTGTTAACCTTGAATTTATTTCACTTGAATTCACAAACACAGATGAAACTTCCTCCCGTTTTTTTTCGCGACAATTTTTACTAAAATGTCCCTTGTTTTTGCAATTAAAACACGTCACGTTTTTTAATCTACAATTACTGGAATCATGATTATTTAAATTACAATATTTGCACTTCAACTGTTGTATACGTTCTACTGATTTCTTTCTGGGAATTGTAACATTTTTGTCTTTCGCCCGCGCCGGTGAAGTAGAATAATTCCTACCTGCACTACTATTAAAATTTTTCTTACTTCTAGAAATGAGCCCGACACTCTCGGATTTAATACACGTAATATTTTTATGAAATGAATCCATTCCCGATGCGCACTCTAATGTACTTTTTAAAGTCAGCTTCTCTGCATCTAAAAACATTTTTTTCTTTAATACGACCTTCTAATAAACCAGTCACAAAAATATCTTTTAAATTTTCTTCCAGTCTGCTTTCAAATTTGCAGAATCTTGTTAGACAACGTAGCCTAGCTATATAATCATTTATAGATTCCCCAACTTTTTGTTTCGCCGCAAAAAAATTTCCACGTTCCTTAAACACATTCTTTGAAACACCAATGTGGTTTCCTAATAACAAAAATATATTTTCAACCGATAATTCTGTTATTTTTTTTGGAAAACATAAATCTATCAGTAGATTAATCGTGTCTGTGTGTAGGTGGGATATTAAAACCGCCCTCTTTTTATCCTCGGATTTAAATTTGTCATCATTGACGAGGATCAACTGCTCAAACTGTAGCACGAACGTCTCCAGCCCGTCCCTAAGGTGACAAAACCTGGGTAAACCCACTCCCTCCATTTCCACACAGATTACCAATAATCAGAAAAAACAACAACAAACAGCACTCAACTCACGAATCTGATGATTGATGCTGCCGCCGATCGCCGCCCTTCCGCGTCCGACCGTCTTCTGGCTCCGTCCGGATTCCTGGTCGTCCTTCTCGTCCGGTCACCACCGCCACGCCTTCCCGTGTCGGGTCCCCGTACAAGCTGCCTGGATCCGTTTTTCATCCGGTTTCTCGGCTGCTGATTCCTTGAGCTCAGCGCCTTGAATCTCCTCACCAGTTCCTTGCCTTGATGCTCCTTCAATGTCCGATACTGTCCGTGAAGCTGCCCCCAAATTATTTTATTTTTTATGCGACAATAATCCCTTCCGCGGTGCTCGGTGGGATTATAACCAAACTATGGTTCTTTCAGCTGCGCCTACTGTGGTTCTTCCTCCAGGAAGAATTTAATGGCTGATCAGCTTCCTTTTTCGGCTGCTCCAACTGTAGTTCTTCCTCCAGGAAGAATTTAATAGCTGTTCAGATTCCTTTTTCGGCTGCTCCAACTGTAGTTCTTTCAGCTGCGGCTACGGTTCTTCCTCCAGGAAGAATTTTGCGGCCGTTCAGCTTCCTTTTTCGGCTGCGCCAACTGTGGTGATCTGCCGTGTCGATCACTCAGATAAGATGTAAATAATAGTCGTTTGGATACTCCATACTATTTGGTTTATTTAGTGTTATTACTAATGTACAGTATTCGAGATGTTGTTGTTAAGAGAGGACGAGTTACAACAGACACGCCTTTTTATACGTCTCGGTCATGCTGTCTCACTCAGATATGCCTGTCTCTTTCATACCGACAGACATACGTTCACCACAATAAGTATTTTTGGAAAGTCATTATTTTTGTGGGCACATTTAGAGACTTGGGTTCGAACTTTGAGATTTGTTTTTCCAGGCTCTATGGCACTCAACGGACTGAAATTTTTGAATTATACTAAGAAACGTAGTCTGAAGCGAAATCATTATGAAAATCTGCATTAATAAGCATTTTTGGAAAATCATTATTTTTGTGGGCACATTTAGAGACTTGGGCTCGAACTTGAGAAAAACCTGAAAAACAACTCGAGAGTTGTTTTTCAGGGCTCTATGGCACTCAACGGACTGAAATTTTAGAATTGTACTAAGAAAAGTAGTCTGAACCGAAATCATTTTGAAAATCTGCATAAAGAAGCTTTGGTGGAAAAATCACTATTTTTATGGGCCTATTTAAAGACTTGGGTTCGAACTTTGAGATTCTTTTTCTCATGCCCGATGGCGAAGAGCGGACTCAAATTTGAGAATCGTACTAGATGTCATAGTCTTAAGCGAAATCAATCTAAAAATTTGCAACAAGTAGCATTTGTGGAAAACTATTGATTTTTACGGGCACATTTGGAGACATGGGTACGAACTTTGAGAGTCGTTTTCTCAGGCTCTATTGCGCAGAAAGGACTGAAATTTGAGAATCGTACTAAATTTCATGGTCTTAAGCGAAATCAACCTAAAAATCTGCAAAAACTAGCATTTGTGGAAAAATATTGATTTTTACGGGCACATTTGGAGACTTGGGTACGAACTTTGAGAGTCGTTTTCTCAGGCTCTATGGCACTCAACGGACTGAAATCTTAGAATTGTACTAAGAAACATGGTCTGAAGCGATATCATTTAGATAATATGCATTTAGAAGGATTTGTGGAAAAATCATGATTTTTATGGGCACATTTGGATACTTGGGTTCGAACTTTGAGATTCGTTTTTTTAGGCTCTATGGCACTCAACGGACTGAAATTTTAGAATTGTACTAAGAAACGTAGTCTGAAGCGAAATCATTATGAAAATCTGCATAAAGAAGCTTTTGTGGAAAAATCACTATTTTTATGGGCCTATTTAGAGACTTGGGTTCGAACTTTGAGATTTTCTTTCTCATGCTCTATGGCGCAGAGCGGACTAAAATTTGAGAATCGTACTAGATGTCATAGTCTTAAGCGAAATCAATCTAAAAATCTACAAAAAGTAGCATTTGTGGAAAAATATTGATTTTTACGGGCACATTTGGAGACTTGGGTACGAACTTTGATTGTCGTTTTCTCAGGCTCTATGGCACTCAACGGACTGAAATTTTATAATTGGTATCATGTAGTCTAGCGTTCTTTGTCCATATTTGTTTAAATGCTTTAGTACGATTAGTCCTTCATTTAATGTAAAACGAGTATTGTAAGTGTGTTCCAGTCTATTTATGTACATAGGGCTATTTATGTGCTGAAAAATTATTTTATACCACATAATTGCTCTTACCGAGAGGATTTTCAGATTTTGATAAAGGTATGGAACATTATGCCTTTGTTCATATAAACTTTTATGAGCTAATAATTTAACAAGAGAATTTTGAACTGATTGAACATGATTTATATTTGTTTTAGAGGAAAATCCCCAAGCTGTAATTCCATACCTTATGATAGATTCAGCTAGTGATAAATAAATTATTCGAAGTGTGCATATTGGAACATAAAATTTTAATTTATATAATCTACTAATAATAGATCTCAGTCGTTCACAGACTTTATTTATCTGTAAATCCCATTTGAAAAAACAAATCAATAATAACACCTAAATAAACATATTTTTTAACCAGTTCAATATTTTCACATGTACACAACGCAGGGATACCAACATGTAGGCAATCTGAATTGTGTGTTTTAATTTCGGGTATAATAGTATTTACCTTGGCATTTGGTGATCTAATGTGTATCAATTTAGTTGTTTTTGCATTTATGATTAGGCCAGAGTCGTGAGACCATTTTAAAAGTTCAATGTAATCTTTTTGTAAAAGTTCAATACATAATTGCAAATTACTGCAAGAAAACACCAATGCAGTATCATCCGCGTACACAAAGTGTTTTACATGTTTAAAAATAAATTTAATAAAAGATACATAAATTATATATAAAATAGGACCTAATATGGAACCTTGAGGTACACCTGCTAAGATTTTTCTTTTTTTACTTAATGTGTTCAAAAGCTTTATTTGCATGTACCTGTTGTTCAAATAATTTTCAAATAGTTTTAGAAGTTTCCCTCTTATTCCTATGATTTCTAGTATTTTCAACAATTTTTTATGGTTAATAGTGTCAAATGCCTTGGAATAATCTATAAATAATACTAATACATGATGTTTATTATTTAAATTATTATTTATCAAGCTGGCAAACTTTTGAAGTAGCACTTCAGTGCCCTTTTTTTTGGAATCCATATTGGTTAGTATCAATAATAGAAAAATCTTCCAAATATTTTATTAATTTAATTTGAATGTATTTTTCAAGAATTTTTTCGAGTGATGGCAAAATACTGATTGGTCTATAATTACCCAAAATGGTGTGATCACCTCCTTTATAAATGGGTCTGATAATACTACATTTTAAATCATCTGGAATTTTTGCTTCAAATAAGATTCTGTTTACAAAATGGGTTATAATTAGACCTAATGTTAATATATGTTTTTTAATATCGCTCATTCTGATATTATCGATTCCAGGAGAAGAGCTTTTAAGTTGTTTCACAATGTTTTCTATATCAGCAATTTTAGCCCTAGGTAGGTACATGCTTTGAGGCATCTCCTCTGGTTCAAACCCAGTTGTCCTGTGATTACATTTATGTAACATATTGCAAACATTGTCAGAGAAATAATCAACAAAGTCATTTGTTACGCTTTCTTCGGTCCGATCTTTCATCAAATATTTGGATGCAACTTGGTCACAATCATTTTTACATTTCTTTCCTAAAATTTGATTACATTCATCCCATGTTTTTTTTGAGTCTTGAAATATATTTTTGAATTTATCATTATAGTATGAGGTTTTTAATTTTATTAACAATTTATTTAAAATATTTCGAAAACACTTATATTCTTTTTCATAGTATTTGTTCGTTGGAGCATTTCTCCAACGTTTGTATAAAAAATCTCTTTTTTTAATTTTATAAAGTGCATCAGTAGATATCCATTCATTTATGGCATGCGGTCGGTTTTTTGAGTTTTTGCTTATTTCAATTGTGCTTTTTTTATACAAGTCATCAAAATAATTTTTAATTTTCAAATAAATAACAGAACATTCGGTTTCCTTTAGAAGCGATTTCCAATCATAATTACAAATATGTTTATCAACCAGTTTTTGCGAAAGAATTTTAACTTTATTATAATCATTTGAGTTTAAATTATCTACCGAGTTATAGCGTATACTTATAGCTGTTGTGTTGTGATCGGCAATGTTATAGTCACATACACATGCGAAGATTGTACTGGTTAATCCAGCGGGCAGTTTACCGCTTATTCGCACGTAGAAATGATCGATACATGAACTATTTATTTTCTGTTTAACAATTACTTCCCTAGTGACGCCATCTATACATTTTTTCAAATAGTTATTTGTAAGAATATTTTCATAATTTATTATGATAGGATCATTTTTGTTTAATAAATTTAAATTTATGTCGCCGAAAAATATTACACTTTCATTTGATTTAATATTGTTTTCAAACACAGAGGATATTTCTGACAAAAATGATAGCTTATTTAGATTCGGAGGTCGGTATATTGCTAAGACATTTAAAGTGCTCTTATTTGGAAGTGTCAATATTCCAAAAACGTTCTCAAAAAATTTGGTGTCCAGAAATATTTGCGAAAAGGAAAGGTTATTCTTTATATATAACAAGATGCCTCCACCGGATTTTTGTTTTCTACAATAGTGATACGAATTGTATCCGGGAATATCATAAAGATTAACAAGTTCCGAACGAATTGCCGTTTCGCAAAGCATGAGTACGTCAACGTGATTTAAACAGTCTTTAAAATAAACATGAAATAGGTCGAAATATTTACATATTGACCTAATGTTTAGTTGAACAAAATTAAGTTTACTTGTATCACATTTCCTTGAATCTTGCTTTTGAAACCATTCACGCAGGTTATTTACTTTACAAAAATTAATATCATTGTCATCATCTATGAAACTAAAAGACATAATGATTTAAATAAAATATTTCCAAAACATTCATGGTTAGATTATAGTATTGTTCAGTATAAGGTAGGTTTAATAATTTACACCAGTAAATGCATACTGTACATTTTCTACATGAAATATATTTGTTTCGTTCATTGAATTTTAATTGATAACTAATTGATAATTGATAACAATAATTTATTTGTTTCATTCTCCATTTGGTAACGATTTGTAAGTAAGATAGTGTGCGTGAGTTTACGCCGCTAAAACAAGTATTGAAACAGTAGTGCAGATTTAAATGGGAATATTGGTATTGCGGTGTATATAAACTATTACACTCTTTATATAAAATATAATAAAATATTACACTTATAACATTCCGTATAAAAGTAAAAAGTTGAAATACAGTATTTATTAATAGATAATTTAGATGCAAGTCAATGGACATAATAGTATATGTAGAGTAGGTGTATAGAACGTATTTAAATAGTGTAGGCCTATAAACAATGATTATAAAATGTATTTTAATATTCTGGATCTGGTAAAGAAAAGTGTGTAACTTTTGATGTGTTAATTTAATATTAACAAGCATCTTAAAAAAAGAAAACTTACATATCACATACGCATGTAAATAAAATTGATTATCTTCATTAATTATCAAAATACTACAATATAACAAAAGATTCTTATTTAAAATATATTGTTGCATTTTTTTTGATAAGGAAAAATTAATATTCAATATTTTGTTCAGCAATTGCGAGCATTTTTTTATATACCTTACAGTTGTTTTTGTCATTTGCCCTATGATTAACTGGAAATGTCATTTTATATTTTTCATTTTGAGTGCAACAGTTTCTGCAGTTTGGTTGTTTGTCCTTGTTCCCGCATTCGCTGTATTTGTGCTCGAGACCGCAGTAACTGCAAACAGGCTTTTTGTCCTTCTCTCTCTGCAAACATCTTGCAGCACCGTGTCCGAAGCGTAAACAGTGGTAACATTGCATCACTGGATTTTCGTCTTCAACAAAGATTCTTTGGTATCCGATTTTAATTTTATCTTTGTTTAAGAGTATTTTCCGGGTTTCACTCTCTACTTCAACCACATAGTTAGATGTATCATTAAATTTATTTTTAATTATTTTCTTGACGTTGAACACAGGTTTATGTTCCTTATTTTCCGACATAATTTTAATTTCTTCATTTTGTTCGATGATGTCACAAGTGAAATCTTCTTTATCATAATCATTTAATATTCCCTTAAAAATTAAAGTAGGTTTTTTTTTTGTTAATTCCTTAGTATCGACATCATTTATTACTTTTGAGATATCCATTTGTAATTTCTTCGCATCTTCTTTTTTTAAACACTCGATGATGATTCTGTTTCGGGATATTTTTTTGATGCCTTCAATACATATTCCTAGTTTACTAGTTTTAATATGTTTTTGTATTTTTTTTAGAATCGAGTCAGAAGAGTCACTGTTTGTTTTAGGACTAATCATTAGACAATATTTATTTTTTGTATTTTTTTGTTAATTTTGAGGGTAATCATATGTTTCTTCTCTGTTCGCGATTTCTGTTTTATTTTTATCTTCCGACATTTCAATTGCCAGGTGCCCTAATAATGATAAAATGTTTGTGGCTTTATTTGTCACAATAATTTGTTGGTCTTTACTGAACTTTTTACTGGAATCTTGCACTGCGAGAAGTAGTTCACCAAATACCTCCTTTGCTTCTTCCATGAATTTGTGTAGATTGGCAAAAAACATGGTCTGAAGCGAAATCATTTAGAAAATCTGCATTAAGAAGGATTTGTGGAAAAATCATGATTTTTCTGGGCACATTTGGAGACTTGGGTTCGAACTTTGATTGTCGTTTTCTCAGGCTCTATGGCACTCAACGGACTGAAATTTTATAATTGTACTAAAAAACATGGTCTGAAGCGAAATCATTTAGAAAATCTGCATTAAGAAGGATTTGTGGAAAAATCATGATTTTTCTGGGCACATTTGGAGACTTGGGTACGAACTTTGAGATTCGTATTTTCAGGCTATATGGCACTCAACGGACTGAAATTTTTGAATTTTACTAAGAAACGTAGTCTGAAGCGAAATCATTTTGAAAATCTGCATTAAGAAGCTTTTGTGGAAAAATCACTATTTTTATGGGCCTATTTAGAGACTTGGGTTCGAACTTTGAGATTCGTTTTTTCAGGCTCTATGGCACTCAACGGACTGAAATTTTAGAACTATACTAGATATTATAGTGTTAAGGGAAATCAATTTAAAAATCTGCGAAACGTAGCATTTGTGGAAAAATATTGATTTTTACGGGCACATTTGGAGACTTGGGTTCGAACTTTGAGAGTCGATTTCTCAGGCTGTATGGCACTCAACTCACTTAAATTTTAGAATTGTACTAAGAAACATGGTCTGAAGCTAAATCATTTAGAAAATCTGCATAAAAAAGCATTTGTTGAAAAATAATTATTTTTATGGGCACATTTAGAGACTTGGGTTCGAACTTTGAAAGTTGTTTTTCCAGGCTCTATGGCACTCAACGGACTGAAATTTTAGAATTGTACTAAGAAACGTAGTCTGAAGCGAAATCATTTTGAAAATCTGCATAAAGAAGCTTTTGTGGAAAAATCACTATTTTTATGGGCCTATTTAGAGACTTGGGTTCAAACTTTGAGAGTTGTTTTTCCAGGCTCTATGGCACTCAACGGACTGAAATTCTAGAATTGTACTAGGAAACGTAGTCTGAAGCGAAATCATTTTGAAAGTCTGCATAAAGAAGCTTTTGTGGAAAAATCACTATTTTTATGGGCCTTTTCAAGAGACTTGGGTTCGAACTTTGAGATTCTTTTTATCATGCCCTATGGCGAAGAGCGGACTAAAATTTGAGAATCGTACTAGATGTCATAGTCTTAAGCGAAATCAATCTAAAAATCTTTAACAAGTAGCATTTGTGGAAAAATATTGATTTTTACGGGCACATTTGGAGACTTGGGCACGAACTTTGAGAGTCGTTTTCTCAGGCTCTATGGCACTCAACGGACTGAAATTTTAGAATTGTACTAAGAAACGTAGTCTGAAGCGACATCATTATGAAAATCTGCATTGATAAGCATTTTTAGAAAATCATTATTTTTGTGGGCACATTTAGAGACTTGGGTTCGAACTTTGAGAGTTGTTTTTCCAGGCTCTATGGCACTCAACGGACTGAAATTTTAGAACTATACTAGATATTAGAGTGTTAAGGGAAATCAATTTAAAAATCTGCGAAACGTAGCATTTGTAGAAAAATATTGATTTTTACGGGCACATTTGGAGACTTAGGTTCGAACTTTGAGAGTCGATTTCTCAGGCTGTATGGCACTCAACTCACTTTAATTTTAGAATTGTACTAAGAAACATGGTCTGAAGCGAAATCATTTTGAAAATCTGCATAAAAAAGCATTTGTTGAAAAACCATTATTTTTATGGGCACATTTAGAGACTTGGGTTCGAACTTTGAGATTTGTTTTTCCAGGCTCTATGGCACTCAACGGACTTAAATTTTAGAATTGTACTAAGAAACGTAGTCTGAAGCGAAATCATTATGAAAATCTGCATTAATAAGTATTTTTGGAAAAACATTATTTTGGTGGGCACATTTAGAGACTTGGGTTCGAACTTTGAGAGTTGTTTTTCCAGGCTATATGGCACTCAACGGACTGAAATTTTAGAATTGTACTAAGAAACGTAGTCTGAACCGAAATCATTATGAAAATCTGCATTAATAAGCATTTGTGGAAAAATCATTATTTTTATGGGCACATGTGAAGACTTGGGTTCGAAGTTTATGAGTCGTTTTTTCAGGCCCGATGGCACTCAACGGACTGAAATTTTAGAATTGTACTAAGAAACATGGTCTGAAGCGAAATCATTTTGAAAATCTGCAAAAAAAAGCATTTGTAGAAAAATCATTATTTTTATGTGCACATGTGAAGACTTGGGTTCGTACTTTATGAGTCATTTTCTCTGGCTCTATGGCACTCAATTCTTTGAAATTTTAGAATTGTAATAAGAAACATGGTCTGAAGCGAAATCATTATGAAAATCTGCATTAATAAGCAATTTTTGAAAATCATTATTTTAACGGGCACATTTGGAGACTTAGGTTCGAACTTTGAGAGACGTTTTCTCAGGCTCTATGGCAATAAACTATTTCAAATTTTAAATTGTACTGAGAAACATGGTCTGAAGCGAAATCATTAAGAATATCTGCATTAAGAAGCATTCGTGGAATAATCATGATTTTTATCTGCACATTAAGAGACTTGGGTTCGAAATTGAAAGTCGTTTTCACAGGATCTATGAAACTCAACGGACTAAAATTTTAGAATTGTACTAAGAAACATGGTCTGAAGCGAAATCATTATGAAAATCTGCATGAATAAGCATTTGTTGAAAAAAAATTATTATTTTTATTGGCATATTTAGAGACTTGGGTTCGAACTTTGAGAGTCGTTTTCTCAGGCTCTATTGCGCAGAAGGGACTGAAATTTGAGAATCGTACTAAATTTCATGGTCTTAAGCGAAATGAATTTTCAAATCTGCAAAAACTAGCATTTGTGGAAAAATATTGATTTTTACGGGCACATTTGGAGACTTGGGTACGAACTTTGAGAGTCGTTTACTCAGGCTCTAAGGCAATCAACGGACTGAAATTTTAGAATTGTACTAAAAAACATGGTCTGAAGCGAAATCATTGTGAAAATCTGCATTAATAAGCAATTTTTGAAAATCATTATTTTAACGGGCACATTTGGAGACTTGGGTTCGTACTTTATGAGTCATTTTCTCAGGCTCTATGGGACTCAACTCTTTGAAATTTTAGAATTGTACTTAGAAACATGGTCTGAAGCGAAATCATTAATAAAATCTGCATTAAGAAGCATTCGTGGAATAATCATGATTTTTATCGGCACATTAAGAGACTTGGGTTTGAACTTTGTAAGTCGTTTTCTCAGGATCTATGAAACTCAACGGAATAAAATTTTAGAATTGCACTAAGAAACATGGTCTGAAGCGAAATCATTATGAAAATCTGCATTATTAAGCATTTGTGGAAAAATCATTATTTTTATGGGCACATGTGAAGACGTGGGTTCGAAGTTTATGAGTCGTTTTTTCAGGCCCTATGGCACTCAACGGACTGAAATTTTAGAATTGTACTTAGAAACATGGTCTGAAGCGAAATCATTAAGAAAATCTGCATTAAGAAGCATTCGTGGAATAATCATGATTTTTATCGGCACATTAAGAGACTTGGGTTTGAACTTTGTAAGTCGTTTTCTCAGGATCTATGAAACTCAACGGAATAAAATTTTAGAATTGCACTAAGAAACATGGTCTGAAGCGAAATCATTATGAAAATCTGCATTATTAAGCATTTGTGGAAAAATCATTATTTTTATGGGCACATGTGAAGACTTGGGTTCGAAGTTTATGAGTCGTTTTTTCAGGCCCGATGGCACTCAACGGACTGAAATTTTAGAATTGTACTAAGAAACATGGTCTGAAGCGAAATCATTTTGAAAATCTGCATAAAAAAGCATTTGTAGAAAAATCATTATTTTTATGGGCACATGTGAAGACTTGGGTTCGTACTTTATGAGTCATTTTCTCTGGCTCTATGGCACTCAATTCTTTGAAATTTAAAAATTGTAATAAGAAACATGGTCTGAAGCGAAATCATTATGAAAATCTGCATTAATAAGCAATTTTTGAAAATCATTATTTTTACTGGCACATTTGGAGACTTAGGTTCGAACTTTGAGAGACGTTTTCTCAGGCTCTATGGCAATAAACTATTTCAAATTTTAAATATTGTACTGAGAAACATGGTCTGAAGCGAAATCATTAAGAAAATCTGCATTAAGAAGCATTCGTGGAATAATCATGATTTTTATCGGCACATTAAGAGACTTGGGTTTGAAATTGAAAGTCGTTTTCACAGGATCTATGAAACTCAACGGACTAAAATTTTAGAATTTTACTAAGAAACATGGTCTGAAGCGAAATCAGTATGAAAATCTGCATGAATAAGCATTTGTTGAAAAAAAAATATTATTTTTATTGGCATATTTAGAGACTTGGGTTCGAACTTTGAGAGTCGTTTTCTCAGGCTCTATTGCGCAGAAGGGACTGAAATTTGAGAATCGTACTAAATTTCATGGTCTTAAGCGAAATCAATTTACAAATCTGCAAAAACTAGCATTTGTGGAAAAATATTGATTTTTACGGGCACATTTGGAGACTTGGGTACAAACTTTGATTGTCGTTTTCTCAGGCTCTATGGCACTCAACGGACTGAAATTTTAGAAATGTACTAAGAAACATGGTCTGAAGCGAAATCATTTAGATAATACGCATTGAGAAGGATTTGTGGAAAAATCATGATTTTTATGGGCACGTTTGGAGACTTGGGTTCGAACTTTGATATTCGTTTTTTTAGGCTCTATTGCACTCAACGGACTGAAATTTTAGAATTGTACTAAGAAACGTAGTCTGAAGCGAAATCATTATGAAAATCTGCGTAAAGAAGCTTTTGTGGAAAAATCACTTTTTTTATGGGCCTATTTAGAGACTTGGGTTCGAACTTTGATAATCTTTTTCTCATGCTCTATGGCACAGAGCGGACTAATATTTGAGAATCGTACTAGATGTCATAGTCTTAAGCGAAATCAATCTAAAAATCTGCAAAAAGTAGCATTTGTGGAAAAATATTGATTTTTACGGGCACATTTGGAGACATGGGTACGAATTTTGAGAGTCGTTTACTCAGGCTCTAAGGCAATCAACGGACTGAAATTTTAGAATTGTACTAAAAAACATGGTCTGAAGCGAAATCAATTAGAAAATCTGCATTAAGAAGCCTTCGTGGAATAATCATGTTTTTTATCAGAACATTAAGAGACTTGGGTTTGAAATTAAAAGTCGTTTTCACAGGATCTATGAAACTCAACGGACTAAAATTTTAGAATTGTACTAAGAAACATGGTCTGAAGCGAAATCATTTTGAAAATCTGCATTAATAAGCATTTTTGGAAAATCTTTATTTTTGTGGGCACATTTAGAGACTTGGGTTCGAACTTTGAGAGTTGTTTTTCCAGGCTCTATGGCAATAAACTATTTCAAATTTTAGAATTGTACTGAGAAACATGGTCTGAAGCGAAATCATTAAGAAAATCTGCATTAAGAAGCATTCGTGGAATAATCATGATTTTTATCGGCACATTAAGAGACTTGGGTTTGAAATTGAAAGTCGTTTTCACAGGATCTATGAAACTCAACGGACTAAAATTTTAGAATTGTACTAAGAAACATGGTCTGAAGCGAAATCATTATGAAAATCTGCATGAATAAGCATTTGTTGAAAAAAAATTATTATTTTTATTGGCATATTTAGAGACTTGGGTTCGAACTTTGAGAGTCGTTTTCTCAGGCTCTATTGCGCAGAAGGGACTGAAATTTGAGAATCGTACTAAATTTCATGGTCTTAAGCGAAATGAATTTTCAAATCTGCAAAAACTAGCATTTGTGGAAAAATATTGATTTTTACGGGCACATTTGGAGACTTGGGTACGAACTTTGACTGTCGTTTTCTCAGGCTCTATGGCACTCAACGAACTGAAATTTTAGAATTGTACTAAGAAACATGGTCTGAAGCGTAATCATTATGAAAATCTGCATTAATAAGCAATTTTTGAAAATCATTATTTTTACGGGCACATTTGGAGACTTAGGTTCGAACTTTGAGAGACGTTTTCTCAAGCTCTATGGCAATAAACTATTTCAAATTTTAGAATTGTACTGAGAAACATGGTCTGAAGCGAAATCATTAAGAAAATCTGCATTAAGAAGCATTCGTGGAATAATCATGATTTTTATCGGCACATTAAGAGACTTGGGTTTGAAATTGAAAGTCGTTTTCACAGGATCTATGAAACTCAACGGACTAAAATTTTAGAATTGTACTAAGAAACATGGTCTGAAGCGAAATCATTATGAAAATCTGCATGAATAAGCATTTGTTGAAAAAAAATTATTATTTTTATTGGCATATTTAGAGACTTGGGTTCGAACTTTGAGAGTCGTTTTCTCAGGCTCTATTGCGCAGAAGGGACTGAAATTTGAGAATCGTACTAAATTTCATGGTCCTAAGCGAAATCAATTTACAAATCTGCAAAAACTAGCATTTGTGGAAAAATATTGATTTTTACGGGCACATTTGGAGACTTGGGTACGAACTTTGAGAGTCGTTTTCTAAGGCTCTATGGCAATAAACTCTTTCAAATTTTAGAATTGTACTGAGAAACATGGTCTGAAGCGAAATCGTTAGGAAAATCTGCATTAAGAAGCATTCGTGGAATAATCATGATTTTTATCGGCACATTAAGAGACTTGGGTTTGAACTTTGTAAGTCGTTTTCTCAGGATCTATGAAACTCAACTGAAGTAAAATCATTATGAAAATCTGCATAAAGAAGCTTTTGTGGAAAAATCACTATTTTTACGGGCACATTTAGAGACTTGGGTTCGAACTTTGAGAGTCGTTTTCTCAGGCTCTATTGCGCAGAAGGGACTGAAATTTGAGAATCGTACTAAATTTCATGGTCTTAAGCGAAATCAATTTACAAATCTGCAAAAACTAGCAATTGTGGAAAAATATTGATTTTTACGGGCACATTTGGAGACTTGGGTACGAACTTTGATTGTCGTTTTCTCAGGCTCTATGGCACCCAACGAACTGAAATTTTAGAATTGTACTAAGAAACGTAGTCTGAAGCGAAATCATTTTGAAAATCTGCATAAAGAAGCTTTTGTGGAAAAATCACTATTTTTATGGGCCTATTAGGAGACTTGGGTTCGAACTTTGAGATTCTTTTTCTCATGCCCTATGGCGCAGAGTGGACTAAAATTTGAGAATCGTACTAGATGTCATAGTCTTAAGCGAAATCAATCTCAAAATCTGCAACAAGTAACATTTGTGGAAAAATATTGATTTTTACGGGCACATTTGGAGACTTGGGTTCGAAATTTGAGAGTCGTTTTCTCAGGCTCTATGGAACCCAATGGACTGAAATTTTAGAATTGTACTAAGAAACGTAATCTGAAGCGAAATCAGTATGAAAATCTGCATTAATGGGCATTCTTGGAAAATCATTATTTTTACGGGCACATTTGGAGACTTAGGTTCGAACTTTGAGAGTCGTTTTCTAAGGCTCTATGGCAATAAACTCTTTCAAATTTTAGAATTGTACTGAGAAACATGGTCTGAAGCGAAATCGTTAAGAAAATCTGCATTAAGAAGCATTCGTGGAATAATCATGATTTTTATCGGCACATTAAGAGACTTGGGTTTGAACTTTGTAAGTCGTTTTCTCAGGATCTATGAAACTCAACTGAAGTTAAATCATTATGAAAATCTGCATAAAGAAGCTTTTGTGGAAAAATCACTATTTTTATGGGCATATTTAGAGACTTGGGTTCGAACTTTGAAAGTCGTTTTCTCAGGCTCTATTGCGCAAAAGGGACTGAAATTTGAGAATCGTACTAAATTTCATCGTCTTAAGCGAAATCAATTTACAAATCTGCAAAAACTAGCATTTGTGGAAAAATATTGATTTTTACGGGCACATTTGGAGACTTGGGTACGAACTATGATTGTCGTTTTCTCAGGCTCTATGGCACCCAACGGACTGAAATTTTAGAATTGTACTAAGAAACATGGTCTGAAGCGAAATCATTTAGATAATATGCATTGAGAAGGATTTGTGGAAAAATCATGATTTTTATGGGCACATTTGGAGACTTGGATTCGAACTTTGAGATTCGTTTTTTTAGGCTTTATGGCACTCAATGGACTGAAATTTTAGAATTGTACTAAAAAACGTAGTCTGATGCGAAATCATTATGAAAATCTGCGTAAAGAAGCTCTTGTGGAAAAATCACTATTTTTATGGGCCTATTTAGAGACTTGGGTTCGAACTTTGAGATTCTTTTTCTCATGCTCTATGGCACAGAGCGGACTTATATTTGAGAATCGTACTAGATATCATAGTCTTAAGCGAAATCAATCTAAAAATCTGCAACAAGTAGCATTTGTGGAAAAATATTGATTTTTACGGGCACATTTGGAGACTTGAGTTCGAAATTTGAGAGTCGTTTTCTCAGGCTCTATGGAAATAAACTCTTTCAAATTTTAGAATTGTACTGAGAAACATGGTCTGAAGCGAAATCATTAAGAAAATCTGCATTAAGAAGCATTCGTGGAATAATCATGATTTTTATCGGCACATTAAGAGACTTGGGTTTGAACTTTTTAAGTTGTTTTCTCAGGATCTATGAAACTCGACTGAATAAAATTTTAGAATTGCCTTATAGCCCAGTCAATGAAGGGAAAAAAAGACCCAATGTCGGAACTAATTCCCCGGAAGCTGAATTTTTCACAGATGTTAGAAGACCTTTAGACATGTATTTTTACAAAAGTCCCCGACTTTCCCCCTTGTGCTTCCTTCCCCACCCCCTCTTAAATATATTTTTCAAAGCCTTTCGGAATACGCTAATATCTCCTCAATGGTTTTATAAAATCAGATTATTTATTTTTTTTTAGTTTCTAATTAGTTATTCTAAAAAATTATATTATTTCATTTTTGCGAGAAAAGCTATACAATCTCTTCAATTTATTAGTAAAGGAAAAATATCAGTTTTTAAAATAGTATTTCAGAATATATTTGCACATAACTTTTTTCTGAGCCTGTTAACGAAAAAAAATAAATCAACAAAACTTGTAGACAATATTTTTTACTATAAAATAATGTATATGATGATGGGTTTTAATTTATAATAAGGCACGTAGGCTGTTAATAAGGAGCATGGCGCGCGGGGGCTCGAACGCGCAGCGGTTCGCGGCGCAGCGAGAAATTACAAAAACCTAAGGAAAGTAATGATTAATTTATGTGTTTTTTTTTAATAACAAATACCAAAATGTCTAACGTTGAAGAGTTTTATTGTAATTTACCAATTTTAGTTCGGAGGGGAGGGGGGTAATATAAATATTTCCCCCTGCCCAATGAAGCGCTTTCATTATCCACCAACCGCCGTGCCCCGGTCTGGCTAAACAGTCATATTATGTTGTATGATTGTTTGTAACATATTAGTTAAATAAAGTTATGTGAAATAAGCCAAAAATACCTACAACAGCGTGGGACTACCCTTTCACAACATTAAAATATTGCAGACCTTATGTTATGGCGAAGTTCTAAAAAAATCTTTTGTGGTAATTCTCACTTGTTTTATTATGTGTACCTATCAACAATAAAATACCGAAACAACAAACCACTTAAAATAGTGCATAGATCTAAAATGGTTAACTTTCAAACAAGCTTCTTAAAATATACCTCAAAAATATTATAATTACAAAACGGTTTGTAAATTATATTATATACTTATCAATATTATCTATGACAAAATTAGGCAAATATTCAAATAATTTTCTAGTCAAGAGAGTCTTCCATTTATTCGTCATACTGGGGTGTGTTCAGACATGATAATCCGTTACGGTTGTAGCACATGGCAGAGCAGGTAAATCCAGATTTTCTGCAGCCACAGTAATTTTCACATCCAGACTTGCAGGAACAGGACACCAGAGAAAGTAGGTCATCAGGAGCAAATGGTTTCAAAAATTTCTTCTTTCCACCATTTTCATACCTCCATCCCCAGTTTATAGGGTTTATTTTGTTTCCTAACCAAAACTGTACTTGCAAATAAACTCTCAACACATGTTGATGACACGATTCTGAAGTCGGTGGTAGTTTTGCCAAGTCAAATTTTGATTTAAAAGCTGATTTTGTCGTTAGTTTGGTAAACTTATAGTATCGAGCTTCGTTTCAATTAGAGTAGCTACCAAGACCATACATGGCGAGAGCGAATTTTTCTCCATTTTGCAACAAGTTCTCTTCAGTTGCATCTTTTTCCAGAAATGCCTCAGCTCCGCGTTTTACTTCGGGATTGTTTTTCATCATGTCAACAGCTTTTATCTTTCCTAACCCATAAAAAGATGGGGTCGTATAACAGCCCGTAATGGCATGGGTAAATAGCATGTGTTTTTGAATATCTTTATGTAAGGTTTCTCTATGATGTAGAACGTTCTTGAAGGGGCCTTTCCACCAACATCTTTACAGAATAAAATAGATTTTCCTTCAGGATCAAGACTTACAAGTAATACCAGAAGATCACTATCCGTGCCAACAACAATCACTTTTGAGAAGATGTTGAGTTGTTCGATGCCGGTTAGTACAATGTCAATATCGGCATCACCTGCGGCCGTGACTGTTTTCAAACCAGATTCACTAAATTCATGACACAGTGCTTCAATCATTATTTTTGTTGTTTTTATTATTAGATAAGAAAGCTTCCTTCTTAGTCAAACAACGTGTAGTGAAGCTTAATTCAATATCGCACGATGAGTTGTTAGCCGACCTTCGTCTTTGCTCTTCATATTTTACAGTTGGTTCTTCAGGGAATTCATCCAAAACGACAATAGAATGTTTGCCAAATTTAGTATGGACGAAACGTGATGATTTAATGATGTCTCCGTAAGTAGTTTAAGTTTGCCAAACAACATTCTGGAGGAGGCCCACCACTTCCCCGCCCTGTTTTAGGTACTGATGGTACCCCTTCAGAGCTCTCGCAAGGACGCTAATTTTTTTTGATACAACGAGTCTACATTTAAAATTTCAAAACAAGACCTCCAAAATGTCCATGCATACAATGTTATTTGCAGTATGCAAGTGCTGCGTATTAGTAACTTGTTAATAAGATCTATTCTATTTTGTTAGTTTAAACCAATCATATGTACAAAGTATCAACAAATCAAATAATAATTCACAGCCACCTGCAACATTGGTAAAGTGTGCGCCTCTTTGTGTGGTGGGGGGGTGTCGTCGCCCGCTCACAGGCAGACCTAGGGAGAGAAAAAAGGGCATTGGATAGGCTTCACGGGGACCAGGTTCCGCGCCCTTGAGCCAGGAAACCGGTTGTGCCTCGACGAAAAATGTGAGTTGGGGTTGGGAAAAAAAAATCCCGAGGACCATGAGGAGAAAGCGTCGGAGTACCTGGAGGCAGGGCGGAAGGTCACCAATCGACGTTCAGCCCATCCTCAGTCCAGCTCCTGACCCCAGGGGAGGCGCAGCGGGCAGACGACGACACTAGTCCCTCATCGTGATTTGGTCATCCAAGATGTGTATACACAGACGAGGTCTTATGCCACCCCAGAGTTGGGGTAAACCGGGACAGAACAAAAAGAAAACAGTTCAGTACTGCTACCAGCAAGCACGACACTCTGTGAAACATAGAAACAGAAAAAGAAAAGAAAGAAAAACAAACTACAGAGTGTAGGAGGTATCCCCCATCGATGACTATTGCAGCATTTTCCAAATCAACTTCGTCATGAATACTTTCGCTAAATACTTTAGCCATACATGATTTTTTTCCTTTACGAAAGGAGACTTCATCAAAAATAGAAGGGTTCTTGAAGCCAATTCATATCCTAAGTAGGTCTAAAGCTTGCTAGGACTATCACTAATGCACAGTATTCTATTAAATAGCTGCTGGGGGTTTACTGCAACTTGTCTCGTCCTAACAGTTGCGTATTTGAATCTTGCTGGATAGTCACCATGTCTTTCCTTTTTAGTCGTATATCTCCAAAATTAAATAATTTCATTTTTTGCATAGCTGCCAGGCCCACTTCATAAACGTTATCACAACTGACACTATTATCTGAAATAAACCCTAAAGATAAAGACACCAGCTCCCCCGAGCGCTTGGTGAACGGGCTGTGCTGTCTTAGCCATAATGTATATTTTCCTATATCTAGCTCATCCCTTTTCTTCCGTGATTCGCGCAGCTCAACATGCTGTTCAGTAAAATTAAATTCTATACCGATGAATTCTTCAATGCTCTCTTGCACTTTCACGTAGTAAGTGGTTCCAAGTTTCCACTTTGACAAAGCGCTGTCAGTGATTCCGCGCCCAAGTGTCAAACCTGCTGCTGACTTCATTGGTCGCATAAGACACTGCTCGATGATCATGTCCGTCCACGTACCGGACCAATATCTGTCGCTTCTTCTTATTGTAAAGTACCCATTTTCAGTGAATAGTTTATATTCTTCTTTAGTTATTCTTCATTCGAGTTGCAACATACTTTGAACGTACATATGTGCTGATTTTGCGTATGGCAAATGTCCTGCCGGGTGGAAAAATGGAAGCATATCAACAATAGTATTTGGGTGCATTTTCCGATTCCCGGACTTCTCTGCAAATATAAATCTAAGCATGAGGTCGATGCAATGTAGAAGGTAAAGCCACAACATGGCAGTCCTACTCGATGATTCCTTAATCCTGTCTTCACTTGCTTCAGTATATGGAATCGTCTCTTTTAGATTGTCATCATTATTAACCTCCTCCATATTTTTTTTCCACGTAACTATATCTTGATACATATTTTCTATTTGTCTTAATTTCCCATCAATATCTCGGTATTCTTGTCTCATTACGTGGACAAGAGATGCTGCTGTTAAAGAGTAGGCTCTGTTTGCCCGAGAATATTCATGTCCATGGAGCATGTGGGTTACTGTGGAGGACGCGTAAACTGATTCCCCTAAATTTCTCACATACCTTTATTTAAATAATAAGTAACAAACAATCATACAACATAATATGACTGTTTAGCCAGATAATGAAAGCGCTTCATTGGGCAGGGGAAAATATTTATATTACCCCCCTCTCCTCCGAACTAAAACTGGTAAATAACAATAAAACTCTTCAACGTTAGAAAAATTTGTCATAAAAAAAACACATGAATTAATCATTATTTTCCTTAGGTTTTTGTAATTTCTTGCTGCGCCGCGAACCGCTGCGCGTTCGAGCCACCGCGCGCCGTGCTCCTTATTAACAGCCTACGTGCCTTATTATAAATTAAAACCCATCATCATATACATTATTTAATAGCTAAAAATATGGTCTACAAGTTGTGTTGATTTATTTTTTTTCGTTAACAGGCTCAGAAAAAAGTTATGTTCAAATATATTCTGAAATACTATTTTAAAAACTGATATTTTTCCTTTACTAATAAATTGTAGAGATTGTATAGCTTTTCTCGCAAAAATGAAAGAATATAATTTTTTAGAATAACTAATAAGAAACTAAACAAAAAATAAATAATCTGATTTTATAAAACCATTGAAATCATTTAGCGTATTCCGAAAGGCTTTGAAAAATATATTCAAGAGGGGGTGGGGAAGGAAGCACAAGGGGGAAAGTCGGGGACTTTTGTAAAAATACATGTCTAAAGGTCTTCTAACATCTGTGAAAAATTCAGCTTCCGGGGAATTAGTTCCGACACAAAACCTTCATTGACTGGGCTATTAAGAACCATGGTCTGAAGCGAAATCATAATGAAAATCTGCATTTATAAGCATTTTTGGAAAATAATTATATTTATGGGCATATTTGGAAACTTGGGATCGAAATTTGAGAGTCGTTTTCTCAGGCTCTATGGAACCCAACGGACTGAAATTTTAGAAATGTAATAAGAAACGTAGTCTGAACCGAAATCATTATGAAAATCTTCATTTATAAGCATTTTTGGAAAATAATTATATTTATGGGCACATTTGACTTGGGTTCGAAATTTGAGAGTCGTTTTCTCAGGCTCTATGGAACCCAACGGACAGAAATTTTAGAATTGTACTAAGAAACATGGTCTGAAGGGAAATCACTATGAAAATCTGCATTAATAAGCATTTGTGGAAAAATCATTATTTTTATGGGCACATGTGAAGACTTGGGTTCGAAGTTTATGAGTCGTTTTTTCAGGCCCGATGGCACTCAACGTACTGAAATTTTAGAATTGTACTAAGAAACATGGTCTGAAGCGAAATCATTTTGAAAATCTGCATAAAAAAGCATTTGTAGAAAAATATTGATTTTTACAGGCACATTTGGAGACTTGCGTTCGAACTTTGAGAGTCGTTTTCTCAGGCTCTATGGCAATAAACTCTTTCAAATTTAAGAATTGTACTAAGAATTATGGTCTGAAGCGAAATCATTAAGAAAATCTGCATTAAGAAGCATTCGTGGAATAATCATGATTTTTATCGGCACATTAAGAAACTTGGGTTTGAACTTTGTAAGTCGTTTTCTCAGGATCTATGAAACTCAACGGACTAAAATTTTAGAATTGTACTAAGAAACATGGTCTGAAGCGAAATCATGAAGAAAATCTGCATTAATAATCATTTGTGGAAAATCATTATTTTTATGGGCACATTTAGAGACTTGGGTTGGAACTTTGAGAGTCATTTTCTATGGCTCTATGGCGCCGAAAGTTCAAAAATTTTGTAATCGTACTGACATTGATGGTCTTAAGCGAAATCATTTTGAAAATCTGCATAAAGAAGATTTGTGGAAAAATCACTATTTTTATGGGCCTATTTAGAGCCTTGGGTTCGAACATTAAGATTTCTTTTCTCGAGCTCTATGGCGCCGAAAGTTCGGAAATTTTGTAATCGAACTGACAATGATGGTCTGAAGCGAAATCATTTTCAAAATCTGCATAAAGAAGAATTTGTTGAAAAAAAATTATTATTTTTATTGGAACATTTAGAAACTTGGGTTCGAACTTTGAGAGTCGTTTTCTCAGGCTCTATTGCGCAGAACGGACTTAAATTTGAGAATCGTAATAAATTTTATAGTCTTAAGCGAAATCAATTTACAAATCTGCAAAAACTAGCATTTTTAGAAAAATATTAATTTTTACGGGAACATTTGGAGACTTAGGTTCGAACTTTGAGAGTCGTTTTCTCAGGCTCTATGGCAATAAACTCTTTCAAATTTTAGAATTGTACTGAGAAACATGGTCTGAAGAGAAATCATTAAGAAAATCTGCATTAAGAAGCATTCGTGGAATAATCATGATTTTTATCGGCACATTAAGAGACTTGGGTTTGAACTTTGTAAGTCGTTTTCTCAGGATCTATGAAACTCAACTGAAGTTAAATCATTATGAAAATCTGCATAAAGAAGCTTTTGTGGAAAAATCACTATTTTTATGGGCATATTTAGAGACTTGGGTTCGAACTTTGAAAGTCGTTTTCTCAGGCTCTATTGCGCAAAAGGGACTGAAATTTGAGAATCGTACTAAATTTCATCGTCTTAAGCGAAATCAATTTACAAATCTGCAAAAACTAGCATTTGTGGAAAAATATTGATTTTTACGGGCACATTTGGAGACTTGGGTACGAACTTTGATTGTCGTTTTCTCAGGCTCTATGGAACCCAACGGACAGAAATTTTAGAATTGTACTAAGAAACATGGTCTGAAGGGAAATCATTATGAAAATCTGCATTAATAAGCATTTGTGGAAAAATCATTATTTTTATAGGCACATGTGAAGACTTGGGTTCGAAGTTTATGAGTCGTTTTTTCAGGCCCGATGGCACTCAACGGACTGAAATTTTAGAAATGTACTAAGAAACATGGTCTGAAGCGAAATCATTTTGAAAATCTGCATAAAAAAGCATTTGTAGAAAAATCATTATTTTTATGGGCACATGTGAAGACTTGGGTTCGAACTTTATGAGTCATTTTCTCTGGCTCTATAGCACTAAATTCTTTGAAATTTTAGAATTGTAATAAGAAACATGGTCTGAAGCGAAATCATTAAGAAAATCTGCATTAAGAAGCATTCGTGGAATAATCATGATTTTTATCGGCACATTAAGAGACTTGGGTTTGAACTTTGTAAGTCGTTTTCTCAGGATCTATGAAACTCAACTGAAGTTAAATCATTATGAAAATCTGCATAAAGAAGCTTTTGTGGTAAAATCACTATTTCTATGGGCATATTTAGAGACTTGGGTTCGAACTTTGAAAGTCGTTTTCTCAGGCTCTATTGCGAAAAAGGGACTGAAATTTGAGAATCGTACTAAATTTCATCGTCTTAAGCGAAATCAATTTACAAATCTGCAAAAACTAGCATTTGTGGAAAAATATTGATTTTTACGGGCACATTTGGAGACTTGGGTACGAACTTTGATTGTCGTTTTCTCAGGCTCTATGGCACTCAACGGACTGAAATTTTAGAATTGTACTAAGAAACATGGTCTGAAGCGAAATCATTTAGATAATATGCATTGAGAAGGATTTGTGGAAAAATCATGATTTTTATGGGCACATTTGGAGACTTGGGTTCGAACTTTGAGATTCGTTTTTTTAGGCTTTATGGCACTCAACGGACTGAAATTTTAGAATTGTACTAAGAAACGTAGTCTGATGCGAAATCATTATGAAAATCTGCGTAAAGAAGCTTTTGTGGAAAAATCACTATTTTTATGGGCCTATTTAGAGACTTGGGTTCGAACTTTGAGATTCTTTTTCTCATGCTCTATGGCACAGAGCGGACATATATTTGAGAATCGTACTAGATGTCATAGTCTTAAGCGAAATCAATCTAAAAATCTGCAACAAGTAGCATTTGTGGAAAAATATTGATTTTTACGGGCACATTTGGAGACTTGAGTTCGAAATTTTAGAGTCGTTTTCTCAGGCTCTATGGAACCCAATGGACTGAAATTTTAGAATTGTACTAAGAAACGTAGTCTGAATCGAAATCAGTATAAAAATCTGCATTAATAAGCATTCTTGGAAAATCATTATTTTTACAGGCACATTTGGAGACTTAGGTTCGAACTTTGAGAGTCGTTTTCTCAGGCTCTATGGCAATAAACTCTTTCAAATTTTAGAATTGTACTGAGAAACATGGTCTGAAGCGAAATTGTTAAGAAAATCTTCATTAAGAAGCATTCGTGGAATAATCATGATTTTTATGGGCACATTAAGAGACTTGGGTTTGAACTTTGTAAGTCGTTTTCTCAGGATCTATGAAACTCAACGGAATAAAATTTTAGAATTGCACTAAGAACCATGGTCTGAAGCGAAATCATTATGAAAATCTGCATTTATAAGCATTTTTGGAAAATAATTATATTTAAGGGCACATTTGGAGACTTGGGTTCAAAATTTGAGAGTCGTTTTCTCAGGCTCTATGGAACCCAACGGACAGAAATTTTAGAATTGTACTAAGAAACATGGTCTGAAGGGAAATCATTATGAAAATCTGCATTAATAAGCATTTGTGGAAAAATCATTATTTTTATAGGCACATGTGAAGACTTGGGTTTTTATTTATTTATTTATTTATTTATTTATTTACGGACAAATAGTCCATTAACAACATATTAATTACACGAATAAGTTTTATAAACAGAGATGACAGTGAAAGGAGAGCATATATAAATGAGGAGCGAAGACAATAATAATGACAATAATAATATAAAAGTAAGAATGGGATATAATAATAAGTCAAAGCATGAAGATGGTTCAAAGGGCATTAGAAATTAGACATTGCGTATTGACTGTCGAAAGTCATTTAGGCATATACCACAAAATTCAATGCTTTGACTTGACAGTGAGTTGACAAGTCTCGACATTCTGGACAAAGGAGAATGGTATCCATAATTGGTAGAATGTTGATTGACGAACAGCAATTCATTATTTCGGAGTCTACGGGAAGGGATGTTGAATTGGATAAGTTGCAACAAAGCAGGTGAGTCTGTAATACCATTGATAATCTTAAATATGCAAATCAGATCAGTGTCCCTTCTACGTTTCTCCAAAGAAGAAATGTTTAAAGTTTGTTCAACTTCATCATATGAGTACTCTCCTCTTTCAAGACCCAACCTCCAAGCGATTCCTCGTAGGAAGCGATGTTGTACGGATTCTATGTGACAAATGTGGACAGCATAGAAAGGAGACCAAATAACACTAGCGTATTCAAGGTGAGGGCGAACTAACGAGCAGTAAAGAGTTTTAAGGGTACTTATATGTTTAAAGTCAGAGGTTATTCTATGAACGAAGCCGAGTAGTTTAAGTGATTTGTTAACAATGTTGTTAATGTGCTCACGGAAAGAAAGTTTGCAGTCTAGAGTGACCCCAAGATCCTTGATAGATGTTACAGTAGATAAACAAACATTGTTTAATTTATAATCAAACTGAATAGGTTTTTTGGTTCTATAAAAGGACAAAATTTTACATTTCGAAGTTTAGAAGGTTCGAAGTTTATGAGTCGTTTTTTCAGGCCCGATGGCACTCAACGGACTGAAATTTTAGAAATGTACTAAGAAACATGGTCTGAAGCGAAATCATTTTGAAAATCTGCATAAAAAAGCATTTGTAGAAAAATCATTATTTTTATGGGCACATGTGAAGACTTGGGTTCGAACTTTATGAGTCATTTTCTCTGGCTCTATAGCACTCAATTCTTTGAAATTTTAGAATTGTAATAAGAAACATGGTCTGAAGCGAAATCATTAAGAAAATCTGCATTAAGAAGCATTCGTGGAATAATCATGATTTTTATCGGCACATTAAGAGACTTGGGTTTGAACTTTGTAAGTCGTTTTCTCAGGATCTATGAAACTCAACTGAAGTTAAATCATTATGAAAATCTGCATAAAGAAGCTTTTGTGGAAAAATCACTATTTTTATGGGCATATTTAGAGACTTGGGTTCGAACTTTGAAAGTCGTTTTCTCAGGCTATATTGCGAAAAAGGGACTGAAATTTGAGAATCGTACTAAATTTCATCGTCTTAAGCGAAATCAATTTACAAATCTGCAAAAACTAGCATTTGTGGAAAAATATTGATTTTTACGGGCACATTTGGAGACTTGGGTACGAACTTTGATTGTCGTTTTCTCAGGCTCTATGGCACTCAACGGACTGAAATTTTAGAATTGTACTAAGAAACATGGTCTGAAGCGAAATCATTTAGATAATATGCATTGAGAAGGATTTGTGGAAAAATCATGATTTTTATGGGCACATTTGGAGACTTGGGTTCGAACTTTGAGATTCGTTTTTTTAGGCTTTATGGCACTCAACGGACTGAAATTTTAGAATTGTACTAAGAAACGTAGTCTGATGCGAAATCATTATAAAAATCTGCGTAAAGAAGCTTTTGTGGAAAAATCACTTTTTTTATGGGCCTATTTAGAGACTTGGTTTCGAACTTTGAGATTCTTTTTCTCAAGCTCTATTGCACAGAGCGGACTTATATATGAGAATCGTACTAGATGTCATAGTCTTAAGCGAAATCAATCTAAAAATCTGCAACAAGTAGCATTTGTGGAAAAATATTGATTTTTACGGGCACATTTGGAGACTTAGGTTCGAAATTTGAGAGTCGTTTTCTCAGGCTCTATGGAACCCAATGGACTGAAATTTTAGAATTGTACTAAGAAACGTAGTCTGAAGCGAAATCAGTATGAAAATCTGCATTAATAAGCATTCGTGGAATAATCATGATTTTTATCGGCACATTAAGAGACTTGGGTTTGAACTTTGTAAGTCGTTTTCTCAGGATCTATGAAACTCAACTGAAGTTAAATCATTATGAAAATCTGCATAAAGAAGCTTTTGTGGAAAAATCACTATTTTTATGGGCCTATTTAGAGACTTGGGTTCGAACTTTGAGATTCTTTTTCTCATGCTCTATGGCACAGAGCGGACATATATTTGAGAATCGTACTAGATGTCATAGTCTTAAGCGAAATCAATCTAAAAATCTGCAACAAGTAGCATTTGTGGAAAAATATTGATTTTTACGGGCATATTTGGAGACTTGAGTTCGAAATTTGAGAGTCGTTTTCTCAGGCTCTATGGAACCCAATGGACTGAAATTTTAGAATTGTACTAAGAAACGTAGTCTGAAGCGAAATCAGTATAAAAATCTGCATTAATAAGCATTCTTGGAAAATCATTATTTTTACAGGCACATTTGGAGACTTAGGTTCGAACTTTGAGAGTCGTTTTCTCAGGCTCTATGGAACCCAACGGACTGAAATTTTAGAATTGTACTAAGAAACATGGTCTGAAGCGAAATCATTATGAAAATCTGCAACAAGTAGCATTTGTGGAAAAATATTGATTTTTGCGGGCACATTTGGAGACTTGGGTTTGAACTTTGTAAGTCGTTTTCTCAGGATCTATGAAACTCAACGGAATAAAATTTTAGAATTGCCCTAAGAACCATGGTCTGAAGCGAAATCAATATGAAAATCTGCATTTATAAGCATTTTTGGAAAATAATTATATTTATGGGCACATTTGGAGACTTGGGTTCGAAATTTGAGAGTCGTTTTCTCAGGCTCTATGGAACCCAACGGACTGAAATTTTAGAATTGTACTAAGAAACATGGTCTGAAGCGAAATCATTATGAAAATCTGCATTAATAAGCATTTGTGGAAAAATCATTATTTTTATAGGCACATGTGAAGACTTGGGTTCGAAGTTTATGAGTCGTTTTTTCAGGCCCGATGGCACTCAACGGACTAAAATTTTAGAAATGTACTAAGAAACATGGTCTGAAGCGAAATCATTTTGAAAATCTGCATAAAAAAGCATTTGTAGAAAAATATTGATTTTTACGGGCACATTTGGAGACTTGCGTTCGAACTTTGAGAGTCGTTTTCTCAGGCTCTATGGCAATAAACTCTTTCAAATTTTAGAATTGTACTGAGAAACATGGTCTGAAGCGAAATCATTATGAAAATCTGCATTTATAAGCATTTTTGGAAAATAATTATATTTAAGGGCACATTTGGAGACTTGGGTTCAAAATTTGAGAGTCGTTTTCTCAGGCTCTATGGAACCCAACGGACAGAAATTTTAGAATTGTACTAAGAAACATGGTCTGAAGGGAAATCATTATGAAAATCTGCATTAATAAGCATTTGTGGAAAAATCATTATTTTTATAGGCACATGTGAAGACTTGGGTTTTTATTTATTTATTTATTTATTTATTTATTTACGGACAAATAGTCCATTAACAACATATTAATTACACGAATAAGTTTTATAAACAGAGATGACAGTGAAAGGAGAGCATATATAAATGAGGAGCGAAGACAATAATAATGACAATAATAATATAAAAGTAAGAATGGGATATAATAATAAGTCAAAGCATGAAGATGGTTCAAAGGGCATTAGAAATTAGACATTGCGTATTGACTGTCGAAAGTCATTTAGGCATATACCACAAAATTCAATGCTTTGACTTGACAGTGAGTTGACAAGTCTCGACATTCTGGACAAAGGAGAATGGTATCCATAATTGGTAGAATGTTGATTGACGAACAGCAATTCATTATTTCGGAGTCTACGGGAAGGGATGTTGAATTGGATAAGTTGCAACAAAGCAGGTGAGTCTGTAATACCATTGATAATCTTAAATATGCAAATCAGATCAGTGTCCCTTCTACGTTTCTCCAAAGAAGAAATGTTTAAAGTTTGTTCAACTTCATCATATGAGTACTCTCCTCTTTCAAGACCCAACCTCCAAGCGATTCCTCGTAGGAAGCGATGTTGTACGGATTCTATGTGACAAATGTGGACAGCATAGAAAGGAGACCAAATAACACTAGCGTATTCAAGGTGAGGGCGAACTAACGAGCAGTAAAGAGTTTTAAGGGTACTTATATGTTTAAAGTCAGAGGTTATTCTATGAACGAAGCCGAGTAGTTTAAGTGATTTGTTAACAATGTTGTTAATGTGCTCACGGAAAGAAAGTTTGCAGTCTAGAGTGACCCCAAGATCCTTGATAGATGTTACAGTAGATAAACAAACATTGTTTAATTTATAATCAAACTGAATAGGTTTTTTGGTTCTATAAAAGGACAAAATTTTACATTTCGAAGTTTAGAAGGTTCGAAGTTTATGAGTCGTTTTTTCAGGCCCGATGGCACTCAACGGACTGAAATTTTAGAAATGTACTAAGAAACATGGTCTGAAGCGAAATCATTTTGAAAATCTGCATAAAAAAGCATTTGTAGAAAAATCATTATTTTTATGGGCACATGTGAAGACTTGGGTTCGAACTTTATGAGTCATTTTCTCTGGCTCTATAGCACTCAATTCTTTGAAATTTTAGAATTGTAATAAGAAACATGGTCTGAAGCGAAATCATTAAGAAAATCTGCATTAAGAAGCATTCGTGGAATAATCATGATTTTTATCGGCACATTAAGAGACTTGGGTTTGAACTTTGTAAGTCGTTTTCTCAGGATCTATGAAACTCAACTGAAGTTAAATCATTATGAAAATCTGCATAAAGAAGCTTTTGTGGAAAAATCACTATTTTTATGGGCATATTTAGAGACTTGGGTTCGAACTTTGAAAGTCGTTTTCTCAGGCTATATTGCGAAAAAGGGACTGAAATTTGAGAATCGTACTAAATTTCATCGTCTTAAGCGAAATCAATTTACAAATCTGCAAAAACTAGCATTTGTGGAAAAATATTGATTTTTACGGGCACATTTGGAGACTTGGGTACGAACTTTGATTGTCGTTTTCTCAGGCTCTATGGCACTCAACGGACTGAAATTTTAGAATTGTACTAAGAAACATGGTCTGAAGCGAAATCATTTAGATAATATGCATTGAGAAGGATTTGTGGAAAAATCATGATTTTTATGGGCACATTTGGAGACTTGGGTTCGAACTTTGAGATTCGTTTTTTTAGGCTTTATGGCACTCAACGGACTGAAATTTTAGAATTGTACTAAGAAACGTAGTCTGATGCGAAATCATTATAAAAATCTGCGTAAAGAAGCTTTTGTGGAAAAATCACTTTTTTTATGGGCCTATTTAGAGACTTGGTTTCGAACTTTGAGATTCTTTTTCTCAAGCTCTATTGCACAGAGCGGACTTATATATGAGAATCGTACTAGATGTCATAGTCTTAAGCGAAATCAATCTAAAAATCTGCAACAAGTAGCATTTGTGGAAAAATATTGATTTTTACGGGCACATTTGGAGACTTAGGTTCGAAATTTGAGAGTCGTTTTCTCAGGCTCTATGGAACCCAATGGACTGAAATTTTAGAATTGTACTAAGAAACGTAGTCTGAAGCGAAATCAGTATGAAAATCTGCATTAATAAGCATTCGTGGAATAATCATGATTTTTATCGGCACATTAAGAGACTTGGGTTTGAACTTTGTAAGTCGTTTTCTCAGGATCTATGAAACTCAACTGAAGTTAAATCATTATGAAAATCTGCATAAAGAAGCTTTTGTGGAAAAATCACTATTTTTATGGGCCTATTTAGAGACTTGGGTTCGAACTTTGAGATTCTTTTTCTCATGCTCTATGGCACAGAGCGGACATATATTTGAGAATCGTACTAGATGTCATAGTCTTAAGCGAAATCAATCTAAAAATCTGCAACAAGTAGCATTTGTGGAAAAATATTGATTTTTACGGGCATATTTGGAGACTTGAGTTCGAAATTTGAGAGTCGTTTTCTCAGGCTCTATGGAACCCAATGGACTGAAATTTTAGAATTGTACTAAGAAACGTAGTCTGAAGCGAAATCAGTATAAAAATCTGCATTAATAAGCATTCTTGGAAAATCATTATTTTTACAGGCACATTTGGAGACTTAGGTTCGAACTTTGAGAGTCGTTTTCTCAGGCTCTATGGAACCCAACGGACTGAAATTTTAGAATTGTACTAAGAAACATGGTCTGAAGCGAAATCATTATGAAAATCTGCAACAAGTAGCATTTGTGGAAAAATATTGATTTTTGCGGGCACATTTGGAGACTTGGGTTTGAACTTTGTAAGTCGTTTTCTCAGGATCTATGAAACTCAACGGAATAAAATTTTAGAATTGCCCTAAGAACCATGGTCTGAAGCGAAATCAATATGAAAATCTGCATTTATAAGCATTTTTGGAAAATAATTATATTTATGGGCACATTTGGAGACTTGGGTTCGAAATTTGAGAGTCGTTTTCTCAGGCTCTATGGAACCCAACGGACTGAAATTTTAGAATTGTACTAAGAAACATGGTCTGAAGCGAAATCATTATGAAAATCTGCATTAATAAGCATTTGTGGAAAAATCATTATTTTTATAGGCACATGTGAAGACTTGGGTTCGAAGTTTATGAGTCGTTTTTTCAGGCCCGATGGCACTCAACGGACTAAAATTTTAGAAATGTACTAAGAAACATGGTCTGAAGCGAAATCATTTTGAAAATCTGCATAAAAAAGCATTTGTAGAAAAATATTGATTTTTACGGGCACATTTGGAGACTTGCGTTCGAACTTTGAGAGTCGTTTTCTCAGGCTCTATGGCAATAAACTCTTTCAAATTTTAGAATTGTACTGAGAAACATGGTCTGAAGCGAAATCATTAAGAAAATCTGCATTAAGAAGCATTCGTGGAATAATCATGATTTTTATCGGCACATTAAGAGACTTGGGTTTGAACTTTGTAAGTCGTTTTCTCATGATCTATGAAACTCAACGGACTAAAATTTTAGAATTGTACTAAGAAACATGGTCTGAAGCGAAATCATTATGAAAATCTGCATTTATAAGCATTTTTGGAAAATAATTATATTTATGGGCACATTTGGAGACTTGGGTTCGAAATTTGAGAGTCGTTTTCTCAGGCTCTATGGAACCCAACAGACTGAAATTTTAGAAATGTAATAAGAAACGTAGTCTGAACCGAAATCATTATGAAAATCTGCATTTATAAGCATTTTTGGAAAATAATTATATTTATGGGCACATTTGGAGACTTGGGTTCGAAATTTGAGAGTCGTTTTCTCAGGCTCTATGGAACCCAACGGACTGAAATTTTAGAAATGTAATAAGAAACGTAGTCTGAAGCGAAATCATTTTGAAAATCTGCATAAAGCAGCTTTTGTGGAAAAATCACTATTTTTATCGGCCTATTTAGAGACTTGGGTTCGAACTTTAAGAGTTGTTTTTCCAGGCTCTATGGCACTCAACGGACTGAAATTTTAGTATTTAACTAAGAAACGTAGTCTGAAGCGAAATCAATATGAAAATCTGCATTTATAAGCATTTTTGGAAAATAATTATATTTATGGGCACATTTGGAGACTTGGGTTCGAAATTTGAGAGTAGTTTTCTCAGGCTCTATGGAACCCAACGGACTGAAATTTTAGAATTGTACTAAGAAACATGGTCTGAAGCGAAATCATTATGAAAATCTGCATTAATAAGCATTTGTGGAAAAATCATTATTTTTATAGGCACATGTGAAGACTTGGGTTCGAAGTTTATGAGTCGTTTTTTCAGGCCCGATGGCACTCAACGGACTAAAATTTTAGAAATGTACTAAGAAACATGGTCTGAAGCGAAATCATTTTGAAAATCTGCATAAAAAAGCATTTGTAGAAAAATATTGATTTTTACGGGCACATTTGGAGACTTGCGTTCGAACTTTGAGAGTCGTTTTCTCAGGCTCTATGGCAATAAACTCTTTCAAATTTTAGAATTGTACTGAGAAACATGGTATGAAGCGAAATCATTAAGAAAATCTCCATTAAGAAGCATTCGTGGAATAATCATGATTTTTATCGGCACATTAAGAGACCTGGGTTTGAACTTTGTAAGTCGTTTTCTCCGGATCTATGAAACTCAACTGAAATTAAATCATTATGAAAATCTGCATAAAGAAGCTTTTGTGGAAAAATCACAATTTTTATGGGCACATTTAGAGACTTGGGTTCGAACTTTGAGAGTCGTTTTCTCAGGCTCTATTGCGCAGATGGGACTGAAATATGAGAATCGTACTAAATTTCATGGTCTTAAGCGAAATCAATTTACAAATCTGCAAAAACTATCATTTGTGGAAAAATATTGATTTTTACGGGCACATTTGGAGACTTGGGTACGAACTTTGACTGTCGTTTTCTCAGGCTCTATGGCACTCAACGGACTGAAATTTTAGAATTGTACTAAGAAACATGGTCTGAAGCGAAATCATTTAGATAATATGCATTGAGAAGGATTTGTGGAAAAATCATGATTTTTATGGGCACATTTGGAGACTTGGGTTCGAACTTTGAGATTCGTTTTTTTAGGCTCTATGGCACTCAACGGACTGAAATTTTAGAATTGTACTAAGAAACGTAGTCTGATGCGAAATCATTAAGAAAATCTCCATTAAGAAGCATTCGTGGAATAATCATGATTTTTATCGGCACATTAAGAGACTTGGGTTTGAACTTTGTAAGTCGTTTTCTCCGGATCTATGAAACTCAACTGAAGTTAAATCATTATGAAAATCTGCATAAAGAAGCTTTTGTGGTAAAATCACTACTTTTATGGGCCTATTTAGAGACTTGGGTTCGAACTTTGAGATTCTTTTTCTCATGCTCTATGGCACAGAGCGGACTTATATTTTAGAATCGTAAGCGTCTTAAGCGAAATCAATCTAAAAATCTGCAAAAAGTAGCATTTGTGGAAAAATATTGATTTTTACGGGCACATTTGGAGACATGGGTACGAACTTTGAGAGTCGTTAACTCAGGCTCTAAGGCAATCAACGGACTGAAATTTTAGAATTGTACTAAAAAACATGGTCTGAAGCGGAATCATTTAGAAAATCTGCATAAAAAAGCATTTGTAGAAAAATCATTATTTTTATGGGCACATTTAGAGACTTGTGTTCGAACTTTGAAAGTTATTTTTCCAGGCTCTATGGCAATCAACGGATTGAAATTTTAGAACTTTACTAGATTTTATAGTGTTAAGTGAAATCAATTTTAAAATCTGCGAAACGTAGCATTTGTGGAAAAATATTGATTTTTACGGGCACATTTGGAGACTTGGTTTCGAACTTTGAGAGTCGTTTTCTCAGGCTCTACGGCACTCAAAGGACTGAAATTTTAGAATTGTATTAAGAAACGTAGTCTGAAGCGAAATCATTTTGAAAATCTGCATAAAAATGCTTTTGTGGAAAAATCACTATTTTTATGGGCCTATTTAGAGACTTGGGTTCGAACTTTAAGAGTTGTTTTTCCAGGCTCTATGGCACTCAACGGACTGAAATTTTAGTATTTAACTAAGAAACGTAGTCTGAAGCCAAATCAATATGAAAATCTGCATTTATAAGCATTTTTGGAAAATAATTATATTTATGGGCACATTTGGAGACTTGGGTTCGAAATTTGAGAGTCGTTTTCTCAGGCTCTATGGAACCCAACGGACTGAAATTTTAGAATTGTACTAAGAAACATGGTCTGAAGCGAAATCATTATGAAAATCTGCATTAATAAGCATTTGTGGAAAAATCATTATTTTTATAGGCACATGTGAAGACTTGGGTTCGAAGTTTATGAGTCGTTTTTTCAGGCCCGATGGCACTCAACGGACTAAAATTTTAGAAATGTACTAAGAAACATGGTCTGAAGCGAAATCATTTTGAAAATCTGCATAAAAAAGCATTTGTAGAAAAATATTGATTTTTACGGGCACATTTGGAGACTTGCGTTCGAACTTTGAGAGTCGTTTTCTCAGGCTCTATGGCAATAAACTCTTTCAAATTTTAGAATTGTACTGAGAAACATGGTCTGAAGCGAAATCATTAAGAAAATCTGCATTAAGAAGCATTCGTGGAATAATCATGATTTTTATCGGCACATTAAGAGACTTGGGTTTGAACTTTGTAAGTCGTTTTCTCATGATCTATGAAACTCAACGGACTAAAATTTTAGAATTGTACTAAGAAACATGGTCTGAAGCGAAATCATTATGAAAATCTGCATTTATAAGCATTTTTGGAAAATAATTATATTTATGGGCACATTTGGAGACTTGGGTTCGAAATTTGAGAGTCGTTTTCTCAGGCTCTATGGAACCCAACAGACTGAAATTTTAGAAATGTAATAAGAAACGTAGTCTGAACCGAAATCATTATGAAAATCTGCATTTATAAGCATTTTTGGAAAATAATTATATTTATGGGCACATTTGGAGACTTGGGTTCGAAATTTGAGAGTCGTTTTCTCAGGCTCTATGGAACCCAACGGACTGAAATTTTAGAAATGTAATAAGAAACGTAGTCTGAAGCGAAATCATTTTGAAAATCTGCATAAAGCAGCTTTTGTGGAAAAATCACTATTTTTATCGGCCTATTTAGAGACTTGGGTTCGAACTTTAAGAGTTGTTTTTCCAGGCTCTATGGCACTCAACGGACTGAAATTTTAGAATTGTACTAAGAAACGTAGTCTGAAGCGAAATCATTTTGAAAATCTTCATAAAAAAGCTTTTGTGGAAAAATCACTATTTTTATGGGCCTATTTAGAGACTTGGGTTCGAACTTTAAGAGTTGTTTTTCCAGGCTCTATGGCACTCAACGGACTGAAATTTTAGAATTGTACTAAGAAACGTAGTCTGAAGCGAAATCATTTTGAAAATCTGCATAAAGAAGCTTTTGTGGAAAAATCACTATTTTTATGGGCCTATTAAGAGACTTGGGTTCGAACTTTGAGATTCTTTTTCTCATGCCCTATGGCGCAGAGTGGACTAAAATTTTAGAATCGTACTAGATGTCATAGTCTTAAGCGAAATCAATCTAAAAATCTACAACAAGTAGCATTTGTGTAAAAATATTGATTTTTACGGGCACATTTGGAGACTTGGGTTCGAAATTTGAGAGTTGTTTTCTCAGGCTCTATGGAACCCAATGGACTGAAATTTTAGAATTTTACTAAGAAACGTAGTCTGAAGCGAAATCAGTATGAAAATCTAAATTAATAAGCATTCTTGGAAAATCATTGTTTTTACGGGCACATTTGGAGACTTAGGTTCGAACGTTGAGAGTCGTTTTCTCAGGCTCTATGGCAATAAACTCTTTCAAATTTTAGAATTGTACTGAGAAACATGGTATGAAGCGAAATCATTAAGAAAATCTCCATTAAGAAGCATTCGTGGAATAATCATGATTTTTATCGGCACATTAAGAGACCTGGGTTTGAACTTTGTAAGTCGTTTTCTCCGGATCTATGAAACTCAACTGAAATTAAATCATTATGAAAATCTGCATAAAGAAGCTTTTGTGGAAAAATCACAATTTTTATGGGCACATTTAGAGACTTGGGTTCGAACTTTGAGAGTCGTTTTCTCAGGCTCTATTGCGCAGATGGGACTGAAATATGAGAATCGTACTAAATTTCATGGTCTTAAGCGAAATCAATTTACAAATCTGCAAAAACTATCATTTGTGGAAAAATATTGATTTTTACGGGCACATTTGGAGACTTGGGTACGAACTTTGACTGTCGTTTTCTCAGGCTCTATGGCACTCAACGGACTGAAATTTTAGAATTGTACTAAGAAACATGGTCTGAAGCGAAATCATTTAGATAATATGCATTGAGAAGGATTTGTGGAAAAATCATGATTTTTATGGGCACATTTGGAGACTTGGGTTCGAACTTTGAGATTCGTTTTTTTAGGCTCTATGGCACTCAACGGACTGAAATTTTAGAATTGTACTAAGAAACGTAGTCTGATGCGAAATCATTAAGAAAATCTCCATTAAGAAGCATTCGTGGAATAATCATGATTTTTATCGGCACATTAAGAGACTTGGGTTTGAACTTTGTAAGTCGTTTTCTCCGGATCTATGAAACTCAACTGAAGTTAAATCATTATGAAAATCTGCATAAAGAAGCTTTTGTGGTAAAATCACTACTTTTATGGGCCTATTTAGAGACTTGGGTTCGAACTTTGAGATTCTTTTTCTCATGCTCTATGGCACAGAGCGGACTTATATTTTAGAATCGTAAGCGTCTTAAGCGAAATCAATCTAAAAATCTGCAAAAAGTAGCATTTGTGGAAAAATATTGATTTTTACGGGCACATTTGGAGACATGGGTACGAACTTTGAGAGTCGTTAACTCAGGCTCTAAGGCAATCAACGGACTGAAATTTTAGAATTGTACTAAAAAACATGGTCTGAAGCGGAATCATTTAGAAAATCTGCATAAAAAAGCATTTGTAGAAAAATCATTATTTTTATGGGCACATTTAGAGACTTGTGTTCGAACTTTGAAAGTTATTTTTCCAGGCTCTATGGCAATCAACGGATTGAAATTTTAGAACTTTACTAGATTTTATAGTGTTAAGTGAAATCAATTTAAAAATCTGCGAAACGTAGCATTTGTGGAAAAATATTGATTTTTACGGGCACATTTGGAGACTTGGTTTCGAACTTTGAGAGTCGTTTTCTCAGGCTCTACGGCACTCAAAGGACTGAAATTTTAGAATTGTACTAAGAAACGTAGTCTGAAGCGAAATCATTTTGAAAATCTGCATAAAAATGCTTTTGTGGAAAAATCACTATTTTTATGGGCCTATTTAGAGACTTGGGTTCGAACTTTAAGAGTTGTTTTTCCAGGCTCTATGGCACTCAACGGACTAAAATTTTAGTATTTAACTAAGAAACGTAGTCTGAAGCGAAATCATTTTGAAAATCTGCATAAAGAAGCTTTTGTGGAAAAATCACTATTTTTATGGGCCTATTAAGAGACTTGGGTTCGAACTTTGAGATTCTTTTTCTCATGCCCTATGGCGCAGAGTGGACTAAAATTTTAGAATCGTACTAGATGTCATAGTCTTAAGCGAAATCAATCTAAAAATCTGCAACAAGTAGCATTTGTGGAAAAATATTGATTTTTACGGGCACATTTGGAGACTTGGGTTCGAAATTTGAGAGTCGTTTTCTCAGGCTCTATGGAACCCAATGGACTGAAATTTTAGAATTTTACTAAGAAACGTAGTCTGAAGCGAAATCAGTATGAAAATCGAAATTAATAAGCATTCTTGGAAAATCATTGTTTTTACGGGCACATTTGGAGACTTAGGTTCGAACTTTGAGAGTCGTTTTCTCAGGCTCTATGGCAATAAATTCTTTCAAATTTTAGAATTGTACTGAGAAACATGGTCTGAAGCGAAATCATTAAGAAAATCTCCATTAAGAAGCATTCGTGGAATAATCATGATTTTTATCGGCACATTAAGAGACTTGGGTTTGAACTTTGTAAGTCGTTTTCTCCGGATCTATGAAACTCAACTGAAGTAAAATCATTATGAAAATCTGCATAAAGTAGCTTTTGTGGAAAAATCACTATTTTTATGGGCACATTCAGAGACTTGGGTTCGAACTTTGAGAGTCGTTTTCTCAGGCTCTATTGCGCAGAAGGGACTGAAATTTGAGAATCGTACTAAATTTCATGGTCTTAAGCGAAATCAATTTACAAATCTGCAAAAACTATCATTTGTGGAAAAATATTTATTTTTACGGGCACATTTGGAGACTTGGGTACGAACTTTGAGAGTCGTTATCTCAGGCTCTAAGGCAATCAACGGACTGAAATTTTAGAATTGTACTAAAAAACATGGTCTCAAGCGGAATCATTTAGAAAATCTGCATAAAAAAGCATTTGTAGAAAAATCATTATTTTTATGGGCACATTTAGAGACTTGTGTTCGAACTTTGAAAGTTATTTTTCCAATCAACGGACTGAAATTTTAGAACTATACTAGATATTATAGTGTTAAGTGAAATCAATTTAAAAATCTGCGAAACGTAGCATTTGTGGAAAAATATTGATTTTTACGGGCACATTTGGAGACATGGGTTCGAACTTTGAGAGTCGTTTTCTCAGGCTCTACGGCACTCAATGGACTGAATTTTTAGAATTGTACTAAGAAACGTAGTCTGAAGCGAAATCATTATGAAAATCTGCATTAAGAAGCATTTGTGGAAAAATCATTATTTTTATGGGCACATGTAATGACTTGGGTTCGAACTTTATGAGTCCTTTTCTCAGGCTCTATGGCACTCAATGGACTGAATTTTTAGAATTGTACTAAGAAACGTAGTCTGAAGCGAAATCATTATGAAAATCTGCATTAAGAAGCATTTGTGGAAAAATCATTATTTTTATGGGCACATGTAATGACTTGGGTTCGAACTTTATGAGTCGTTTTCTCAGGCTCTATGGCACTCAATGGTCTGAAATTTCAGAATTGTACTGAGAAACATGGTCTGAAGCGAAATCATTTAGAAAATCTGCATAAGAAAGCATTTGTAGAAAAATCATTATTTTTATGGGCACATTTAGAGACTTGTGTTCGAACTTTGAAAGTTATTATTCCAGGCTCTATGGCAATCAACGGACTGAAATTTTAGAACTATACTAGATATTATAGTGTTAAGTGAAATCAATTTAAAAATCTGCGAAACGTAGCATTTGTGGAAAAATATTGATTTTTACGGGCACATTTGGAGACTTGGGTTCGAACTTTGAGAGTCGTTTTCTCAGGCTCGACGGCACTCAAAGGACTGAAATTTTAGAATTGTACTAAGAAACGTAGTCTGAATCGAAATCATTATGAAAATCTGCATAAAGAAGCTTTTGTCGAAAAATCACTATTTTTATGGGCCTATTCAGAGACTTGGGTTCGAACTTTGAGATTCGTTTTTTCAGGCTCTATGGCACTCAACGGACTGAAATTTTAGAATTGTACTAAAAAACATGGTCTGAATCGAAATCATTATGAAAATCTGCATTAAGAAACATTTGTGGAAAAATCTTTATTTTTTTGGGCACATGTAATGACTTGGGTTCGAACTTTATGAGTCGTTTTCTCAAGCTCTATGGCACTCAATGGTCGGAAATTTTAGAATTGTACTAAGAAACATGGTCTGAAACGAAATCATTATGAAAATCTGCATTAATAAGCATTTGTGGAAAAATCATTATTTTTATGGGCACATGTAATGACTTGGGTTCGAACTTTATGAGTCGTTTTCTCAGACTCTATGGCACTCAATGGTCTGAAATTTTAGAATTGTACTAAGAAACATGGTCTGAAGCGAAATCAATAAGAAAATCTGAATTAAGAAGCATTCGTGGAATAATCATGATTTTTTATCGGCACATAAAGAGACTTGGGTTTGAACTTTGTAAGTCGTTTTCTCATGATCTATGAAACTCAACGGACTAAAATTTTAGAATTGTACTAAGAAACATGGTGTGAAGCGAAATCATGAAGAAAATCTGCATTTATAATCATTTGTGGAAAATCATTATTTTTATGGGCACATTTAGAGACTTGGGTTCGAACATAGAGATTTCTTTTCTCGAGCTCTGTGGCGCCGAAAGTTCGGAAATTTTGTAATCGTACTGACAATGACGGTCTGAAGCGAAATCATTTTAAAAATCTGCATACAGAAGCATTAATTGAAAAAAAATTATTATTTTTATTGGCACATTTAGAAACTTGGGTTCGAACTTTGAGAGTCGTTTTCTCAGGCTCTATTGCGCAGAACGGACTTAAATTTGAGAATCGTATTAAATTTTATAGTCTTAAGCGAAATCAATTTACAAATCTGCAAAAACCACATTTTTAGAAAAATAGTAATTTTTACGGGCACATTTGGAGACTTAGGTTCGAACTTTAAGAGTCGTTTTCTCAGGCTCTGTGGCGCTCAACGGACTGAAATTTTAGAATTGTACTAAGAAACATGGTCTGAAACGAAATCATTATGAAAATCTGCATTAATAAGCATTTGTGGAAAAATCGTTATTTTTATGGGCACATGTAATGACTTGGGTTCGAACTTTATGAGTCGTTTTCTCAGACTCTATGGCACTCAATGGTCTGAAATTTTAGAATTGTACTAAGAAACATGGTCTGAAGCGAAATCAATAAGAAAATCTGAATTAAGAAGCATTCGTGGAATAATCATGATTTTTTATCGGCACATAAAGAGACTTGGGTTTGAACTTTGTAAGTCGTTTTCTCATGATCTATGAAACTCAACGGACTAAAATTTTAGAATTGTACTAAGAAACATGGTGTGAAGCGAAATCATGAAGAAAATCTGCATTAATAATCATTTGTGGAAAATCATTATTTTTATGGGCACATTTAGAGACTTGGGTTCGAACTTTGAGAGTCATTTTCTCTGGCTCTATGGCGCCGAAAGTTCAAAAATTTTGTAATCGTACTGACATTGATGGTCTTAAGCGAAATCATTTTGAAAATCTGCATAAAGAAGATTTGTGGAAAAATCACTATTTTTATGGGCCTATTTAGAGCCTTGGGTTCGAACATTGAGATTTCTTTTCTGGAGCTCTATGGCGCCGAAAGTTCGGAAATTTTGTAATCGTACTGACAATGATGGTCTGAAGCGAAATCATTTTAAAAATCTGCATACAGAAGCATTAATTGAAAAAAAATTATTATTTTTATTGGTACATTTAGAAACTTGGGTTCGAACTTTGAGAGTCGTTTTCTCAGGCTCTATTGCGCAGAACGGACTTAAATTTGAGAATCGTATTAAATTATATAGTCTTAAGCGAAATCAATTTACAAATCTGCAAAAACTAGCATTTTTAGAAAAATAGTAATTTTTACGGGCACATTTGGAGACTTAGGTTCGAACTTTAAGAGTCGTTTTCTCAGGCTCTACGGCGCTCAACGGACTGAAATTTTAGAATTGTACTAAGAAACGTAGTCTGAAGCGAAATCATTATGAAAATCTGCATTAAGAAGCATTTGTGGAAAAATCTTAATTTTTATGGGCACATGTAATGACTTGAATTCGAACTTTATGAGTCGTTTTCTCAAGCTCTATGGCACTCAATGGTCTGAAATTTTAGAATTGTACTAAGAAACATGGTCTGAAACGAAATCATTATGAAAATCTGCATTAATAAGCATTTGTGGAAAAATCGTTATTTTTATGGGCACATGTAATGACTTGGGTTCGAACTTTATGAGTCGTTTTCTCAGACTCTATGGCACTCAATGGTCTGAAATTTTAGAATTGTACTAAGAAACATGGTCTGAAGCGAAATCAATAAGAAAATCTGAATTAAGAAGCATTCGTGGAATAATCATGATTTTTTATCGGCACATAAAGAGACTTGGGTTTGAACTTTGTTAGTCGTTTTCTCATGATCTATGAAACTCAACGGACTAAAATTTTAGAATTGTACTAAGAAACATGGTGTGAAGCGAAATCATGAAGAAAATCTGCATTAATAATCATTTGTGGAAAATCATTATTTTTATGGGCACATTTAGAGACTTGGGTTCGAACTTTGAGAGTTGTTTTCCAGGCTCTATGGCACTCAACGGACTGAAATTTTAGAATTGTACTAAGAAACCTAGTCTGAAGCGAAATCATTTTGAAAATCTGCATAAAGAAGCTTTTGTGGAAAAATCACTATTTTTATGGGCCTATTTAGAGACTTGGGTTCGAACTTTGTGAGTTGTTTTTCCAGGCTCTATGGCACTCAACGGACTGAAATTTTAGAATTGTACTAAGAAACGTAGTCTGAAGCGATATCATTTTGAAAATCTTCATAAAGAAGCTTTTGTGGAAAAATATTGATTTTTACGGGCACATTTGGAGACTTGGGTTTGAACTTTGTAAGTCGTTTTCTCAGGATCTATGAAACTCAACGGAATAAAATTTTAGAATTGCACTAAGAACCATGGTCTGAAGCGAAATCAATATGAAAATCTGCATTTATAATCATTTTTGGAAAATAATTATATTTATGGGCACATTTGGAGACTTGGGTTCGAAATTTGAGAGTCGTTTTCTCAGGCTCTATGGAACCCAACGGACTGAAATTTTAGAATTGTACTAAGAAACATGGTCTGAAGCGAAATCATTTTGAAAATCTGCATAAAAAAGCATTTGTAGAAAAATATTGATTTTTACGGGCACATTTGGAGACTTGCGTTCGAACTTTGAGAGTCGTTTTCTCAGGCTCTATGGCAATAAACTCTTTCAAATTTTAGAATTGTACTGAGAAACATGGTCTGAAGCGAAATCATTAAGAAAATCTGCATTAAGAAGCATTCGTGGAATAATCATGATTTTTATCGGCACATTAAGAGACTTGGGTTTGAACTTTGTAAGTCGTTTTCTCATGATCTATGAAACTCAACGGACTAAAATTTTAGAATTGTACTAAGAAACATGGTCTGAAGCGAAATCATTATGAAAATCTGCATTTATAAGCATTTTTGGAAAATAATTATATTTATGGGCACATTTGGAGACTTGGGTTCGAAATTTGAGAGTCGTTTTCTCAGGCTCTATGGCAATAAACTCTTTCAAAATTTAGAATTGTACTGAGAAACATAGTATGAAGCGAAATCATTAAGAAAATCTCCATTAAGAAGCATTCGTGGAATAATCATGATTTTTATCGGCACATTAAGAGACCTGGGTTTGAACTTTGTAAGTCGTTTTCTCCGGATCTATGAAACTCAACTTAAATTAAATCATTATGAAAATCTGCATAAAGAAGCTTTTGTGGAAAAATCACTATTTTTATGGGCACATTTAGAGACTTGGGTTCGAACTTTGAGAGTCGTTTTCTCAGGCTCTATTGCGCAGATGGGACTGAAATTTGAGAATCGTACTAAATTTCATGGTCTTAAGCGAAATCAATTTACAAATCTGCAAAAACTATAATTTGTGGAAAAATATTGATTTTTACGGGCACATTTGGACACTTGGGTACGAACTTTGACTGTCGTTTTCTCAGGCTCTATGGCACTTAACGGACTGAATATTAGAATTGTACTAAGAAACATGGTCTGAAGCGAAATCATTTAGATAATATGCATTGAGAAGGATTTGTGGAAAAATCATGATTTTTATGGGCACATTTGGAGACTTGGGTTCGAACTTTGAGATTCGTTTTTTTAGGCTCTATTGCACTCAACGGACTGAAATTTTAGAATTGTACTAAGAAACGTAGTCTGATGCGAAATCATTAAGAAAATCTCCATTAAGAAGCATTCGTGGAATAATCATGATTTTTATCGGCACATTAAGAGACTTGGGTTTGAACTTTGTAAGTCGTTTTCTCCGGATCTATGAAACTCAACTGAAGTTAAATCATTATGAAAATCTGCATAAAGAAGCTTTTGTGGTAAAATCACTACTTTTATGGGCCTATTTAGAGACTTGGGTTCGAACTTTGAGATTCTTTTTCTCATGCTCTATGGCACAGAGCGGACTTATATTTTAGAATCGTAAGCGTCTTAAGCGAAATCAATCTAAAAATCTGCAAAAAGTAGCATTTGTGGAAAAATATTGATTTTTACGGGCACATTTGGAGACATGGGTACGAACTTTGAGAGTCGTTAACTCAGGCTCTAAGGCAATCAACGGACTGAAATTTTAGAATTGTACTAAAAAACATGGTCTGAAGCGGAATCATTTAGAAAATCTGCATAAAAAAGCATTTGTAGAAAAATCATTATTTTTATGGGCACATTTAGTGACTTGTGTTCGAACTTTGAAAGTTATTTTTCCAGGCTCTATGGCAATCAACGGACTGAAATTTTAGAACTTTACTAGATTTTATAGTGTTAAGTGAAATCAATTTAAAAATCTGCGAAACGTAGCATTTGTGGAAAAATATTGATTTTTACGGGCACATTTGGAGACTTGGTTTCGAACTTTGAGAGTCGTTTTCTCAGGCTCTACGGCACTCAAAGGACTGAAATTTTAGAATTGTACTAAGAAACGTAGTCTGAAGCGAAATCATTTTGAAAATCTGCATAAAAATGCTTTTGTGGAAAAATCACTATTTTTATGGGCCTATTTAGAGACTTAGGTTCGAACTTTAAGAGTTGTTTTTCCAGGCTCTATGGCACTCAACGGACTGAAATTTTAGTATTTTACTAAGAAACGTAGTCTGAAGCGAAATCATTTTGAAAATCTGCATAAAGAAGCTTTTGTGGAAAAATCACTATTTTTATGGGCCTATTAAGAGACTTGGGTTCGAACTTTGAGATTCTTTTTCTCATGCCCTATGGCGCAGAGTGGACTAAAATTTTAGAATCGTACTAGATGTCATAGTCTTAAGCGAAATCAATCTAAAAATCTGCAACAAGTAGCATTTGTGGAAAAATATTGATTTTTACGGGCACATTTGGAGACTTGGGTTCGAAATTTGAGAGTCGTTTTCTCAGGCTCTATGGAACCCAATGGACTGAAATTTTAGAAATTTACTAAGAAACGTAGTCTGAAGCGAAATCAGTATGAAAATCGATATTAATAAGCATTCTTGGAAAATCATTGTTTTTACGGGCACATTTGGAGACTTAGGTTCGAACTTTGAGAGTCGTTTTCTCAGGCTCTATGGCAATAAACTCTTTCAAATTTTAGAATTGTACTGAGAAACATGGTCTGAAGCGAAATCATTAAGAAAATCTCCATTAAGAAGCATTCGTGGAATAATCATGATTTTTATCGGCACATTAAGAGACTTGGGTTTGAACTTTGTAAGTCGTTTTCTCCGGATCTATCAAACTCAACTGAAGTAAAATCATTATGAAAATCTGCATAAAGTAGCTTTTGTGGTAAAATCACTACTTTTATGGGCCTATTTAGAGACTTGGGTTCGAAATTTGAGATTCTTTTTCTCATGCTCTATGGCACAGAGCGGACTTATATTTTAGAATCGTACTAGATGTCATAGTCTTAAGCGAAATCAATCCAAAAATCTGCAAAAAGTAGCATTTGTGGAAAAATATTGATTTTTACGGGCACATTTGGAGACATGGGTACGAACTTTGAGAGTCGTTATCTCAGGCTCTAAGGCAATCAACGGACTGAAATTTTAGAATTGTACTAAAAAACATGGTCTTAAGCGGAATCATTTAGAAAATCTGCATAAAAAAGCATTTGTAGAAAAATATTGATTTTTACGGGCACATTTGGAGACTTGCGTTCGAACTTTGAGAGTCGTTTTCTCAGGCTCTATGGCAATAAACTCTTTCAAATTTTAGAATTGTACTGAGAAACATGGTCTGAAGCGAAATAATTAAGAAAATCTTCATTAAGAAGCATTCGTGGAATAATCATGATTTTTATCGGCACATTAAGAGACTTGGGTTTGAACTTTGTAAGTCGTTTTCTCATGATCTATGAAACTCAACGGACTAAAATTTTAGAATTGTACTAAGAAACATGGTCTGAAGCGAAATCATTATGAAAATCTGCATTGATAAGCATTTTTGGAAAATAATTATATTTATGGGCACATTTGGAGACTTGGGTTCGAAATTTGAGAGTCGTTTTCTCAGGCTCTATGGAACCCAACAGACTGAAATTTTAGAAATGTAATAAGAAACGTAGTCTGAACCGAAATCATTATGAAAATCTGCATTTATAAGCATTTTTGGAAAATAATTATATTTATGGGCACATTTGGAGACTTGGGTTCGAAATTTGAGAGTCGTTTTCTCAGGCTCTATGGAACCCAACGGACTGAAATTTTAGAAATGTAATAAGAAACGTAGTCTAAAGCGAAATCATTTTGAAAATCTGCATAAAGAAGCTTTTGTGGAAAAATCACTATTTTTATCGGCCTATTTAGAGACTTGGGTTCGAACTTTAAGAGTTGTTTTTCCAGGCTCTATGGCACTCAACGGACTGAAATTTTAGAATTGTACTAAGAAACGTAGTCTGAAGCGAAATCATTTTGAAAATCTACATAAAAAAGCTTTTGTGGAAATATCACTATTTTTATGGGCCTATTTAGAGACTTGGGTTCGAACTTTAAGAGTTGTTTTTCCATTCTCTATGGCACTCAACGGACTGAAATTTTAGAATTGTACTAAGAAACGTAGTCTGAAGCGAAATCATTTTGAAAATCTCCATAAAGAAGCTTTTGTGGAAAAATCACTATTTTTATGGGCCTATTAAGAGACTTGGGTTCGAACTTTGAGATTCTTTTTCTCATGCCCTATGGCGCAGAGTGGACTAAAATTTTAGAATCGTACTAGATGTCATAGTCTTAAGCGAAATCAATCTAAAAATCTACAACAAGTAGCATTTGTGGAAAAATATTGATTTTTACGGGCACATTTGGAGACATGGGTTCGAAATTTGAGAGTTGTTTTCTCAGGCTCTATGGAACCCAATGGACTGAAATTTTAGAATTTTACTAAGAAACGTAGTCTGAAGCGAAATCAGTATGAAAATCTAAATTAATAAGCATTCTTGGAAAATCATTGTTTTTACGGGCACATTTGGAGACTTAGGTTCGAACGTTGAGAGTCGTTTTCTCAGGCTCTATGGCAATAAACTCTTTCAAATTTTAGAATTGTACTGAGAAACATAGTATGAAGCGAAATCATTAAGAAAATCTCCATTAAGAAGCATTCGTGGAATAATCATGATTTTTATCGGCACATTAAGAGACCTGGGTTTGAACTTTGTAAGTCGTTTTCTCCGGATCTATGAAACTCAACTGAAATTAAATCATTATGAAAATCTGCATAAAGAAGCTTTTGTGGAAAAATCACTATTTTTATGGGCACATTTAGAGACTTGGGTTCGAACTTTGAGAGTCGTTTTCTCAGGCTCTATTGCGCAGATGGGACTGAAATTTGAGAATCGTACTAAATTTCATGGTCTTAAGCGAAATCAATTTACAAATCTGCAAAAACTATCATTTGTGGAAAAATATTGATTTTTACGGGCACATTTGGAGACTTGGGTACGAACTTTGACTGTCGTTTTCTCAGGCTCTATGGCACTCAACGGACTGAAATTTTAGAATTGTACTAAGAAACATGGTCTGAAGCGAAATCATTTAGATAATATGCATTGAGAAGGATTTGTGGAAAAATCATGATTTTTATGGGCACATTTGGAGACTTGGGTTCGAACATTGAGATTCGTTTTTTTAGGCTCTATGGCACTCAACGGACTGAAATTTTAGAATTGTAATAAGAAACGTAGTCTAAAGCGAAATCATTTTGAAAATCTGCATAAAGAAGCTTTTGTGGAAAAATCACTATTTTTATCGGCCTATTTAGAGACTTGGGTTCGAACTTTAAGAGTTGTTTTTCCAGGCTCTATGGCACTCAACGGACTGAAATTTTAGAATTGTACTAAGAAACGTAGTCTGAAGCGAAATCATTTTGAAAATCTACATAAAAAAGCTTTTGTGGAAATATCACTATTTTTATGGGCCTATTTAGAGACTTGGGTTCGAACTTTAAGAGTTGTTTTTCCATTCTCTATGGCACTCAACGGACTGAAATTTTAGAATTGTACTAAGAAACGTAGTCTGAAGCGAAATCATTTTGAAAATCTCCATAAAGAAGCTTTTGTGGAAAAATCACTATTTTTATGGGCCTATTAAGAGACTTGGGTTCGAACTTTGAGATTCTTTTTCTCATGCCCTATGGCGCAGAGTGGACTAAAATTTTAGAATCGTACTAGATGTCATAGTCTTAAGCGAAATCAATCTAAAAATCTACAACAAGTAGCATTTGTGGAAAAATATTGATTTTTACGGGCACATTTGGAGACTTGGGTTCGAAATTTGAGAGTTGTTTTCTCAGGCTCTATGGAACCCAATGGACTGAAATTTTAGAATTTTACTAAGAAACGTAGTCTGAAGCGAAATCAGTATGAAAATCTAAATTAATAAGCATTCTTGGAAAATCATTGTTTTTACGGGCACATTTGGAGACTTAGGTTCGAACGTTGAGAGTCGTTTTCTCAGGCTCTATGGCAATAAACTCTTTCAAATTTTAGAATTGTACTGAGAAACATAGTATGAAGCGAAATCATTAAGAAAATCTCCATTAAGAAGCATTCGTGGAATAATCATGATTTTTATCGGCACATTAAGAGACCTGGGTTTGAACTTTGTAAGTCGTTTTCTCCGGATCTATGAAACTCAACTGAAATTAAATCATTATGAAAATCTGCATAAAGAAGCTTTTGTGGAAAAATCACTATTTTTATGGGCACATTTAGAGACTTGGGTTCGAACTTTGAGAGTCGTTTTCTCAGGCTCTATTGCGCAGATGGGACTGAAATTTGAGAATCGTACTAAATTTCATGGTCTTAAGCGAAATCAATTTACAAATCTGCAAAAACTATCATTTGTGGAAAAATATTGATTTTTACGGGCACATTTGGAGACTTGGGTACGAACTTTGACTGTCGTTTTCTCAGGCTCTATGGCACTCAACGGACTGAAATTTTAGAATTGTACTAAGAAACATGGTCTGAAGCGAAATCATTTAGATAATATGCATTGAGAAGGATTTGTGGAAAAATCATGATTTTTATGGGCACATTTGGAGACTTGGGTTCGAACATTGAGATTCGTTTTTTTAGGCTCTATGGCACTCAACGGACTGAAATTTTAGAATTGTACTAAGAAACGTAGTCTGATGCGAAATCATTAAGAAAATCTCCATTAAGAAGCATTCGTGGAATAATCATGATTTTTATCGGCACATTAAGAGACTTGGGTTTGAACTTTGTAAGTCGTTTTCTCCGGATCTATGAAACTCAACTGAAGTTAAATCATTATGAAAATCTGCATAAAGAAGCTTTTGTGGTAAAATCACTACTTTTATGGGCCTATTTAGAGAATTGGGTTCGAACTTTGAGATTCTTTTTCTCATGCTCTATGGCACAGAGCGGACTTATATTTTAGAATCGTAAGCGTCTTAAGCGAAATCAATCTAAAAATCTGCAAAAAGTAGCATTTGTGGAAAAATATTGATTTTTACGGGCACATTTGGAGACATGGGTACGAACTTTGAGAGTCGTTAACTCAGGCTCTAAGGCAATCAACGGACTGAAATTTTAGAATTGTACTAAAAAACATGGTCTGAAGCGGAATCATTTAGAAAATCTGCATAAAAAAGCATTTGTAGAAAAATCATTATTTTTATGGGCACATTTAGAGACTTGTGTTCGAACTTTGAAAGTTATTTTTCCAGGCTCTATGGCAATCAACGGACTGAAATTTTAGAACTTTACTAGATTTTATAGTGTTAAGTGAAATCAATTTAAAAATCTGCGAAACGTAGCATTTGTGGAAAAATATTGATTTTTACGGGCACATTTGGAGACTTGGTTTCGAACTTTGAGAGTCGTTTTCTCAGGCTCTACGGCACTCAAAGGACTGAAATTTTAGAATTGTACTAAGAAACGTAGTCTGAAGCGAAATCATTTTGAAAATCTGCATAAAAATGCTTTTGTGGAAAAATCACTATTTTTATGGGCCTATTTAGAGACTTGGGTTCGAACTTTAAGAGTTGTTTTTCCAGGCTCTATGGCACTCGACGGACTGAAATTTTAGTATTTTACTAAGAAACGTAGTCTGAAGCGAAATCATTTTGAAAATCTGCATAAAGAAGCTTTTGTGGAAAAATCACTATTTTTATGGGCCTATTAAGAGACTTGGGTTCGAACTTTGAGATTCTTTTTCTCATGCCCTATGGCGCAGAGTGGACTAAAATTTTAGAATCGTACTAGATGTCATAGTCTTAAGCGAAATCAATCTAAAAATCTGCAACAAGTAGCATTTGTGGAAAAATATTGATTTTTACGGGCACATTTGGAGACTTGGGTTCGAAATTTGAGAGTCGTTTTCTCAGGCTCTATGGCAATAAACTCTTTCAAATTTTAGAATTGTACTGAGAAACATGGTCTGAAGCGAAATCATTAAGAAAATCTCCATTAAGAAGCATTCGTGGAATAATCATGATTTTTATCGGCACATTAAGAGACTTGGGTTTGAACTTTGTAAGTCGTTTTCTCCGGATCTATGAAACTCAACTGAAGTAAAATCATTATGAAAATCTGCATAAAGTAGCTTTTGTGGAAAAATCACTATTTTTATGGGCACATTTAGAGACTTGGGTTCGAACTTTGAGAGTCGTTTTCTCAGGCTCTATTGCGCAGAAGGGACTGAAATTTGAGAATCGTACTAAATTTCATGGTCTTAAGCGAAATCAATTTACAAATCTGCAAAAACTATCATTTGTGGAAAAATATTTATTTTTACGGGCACATTTGGAGATTTGGGTACGAACTTTGACTGTCGTTTTCTCAGGCTCTATGGCACTCAACGGACTGAAATTTTAGAATTGTACTAAGAAACATGGTCTGAAGCGAAATCATTTAGATAATATGCATTGAGAAGGATTTGTGGAAAAATCATGATTTTTATGGGCACGTTTGGAGACTTGGGTTCGAACTTTGAGATTCGTTTTTTTAGGCTCTATGGCACTCAACGGACTGAAATTTTAGAATTGTACTAAGAAACGTAGTCTGAAGCGAAATCATTATGAAAATCGGCGTAAAGAAGCTTTTGTGGTAAAATCACTACTTTTATGGGCCTATTTAGAGACTTGGGTTCGAACTTTGAGATTCTTTTTCTCATGCTCTATGGCACAGAGCGGACTTATATTTTAGAATCGTACTAGATGTCATAGTCTTAAGCGAAATCAATCCAAAAATCTGCAAAAAGTAGCATTTGTGGAAAAATATTGATTTTTACGGGCACATTTGGAGACATGGGTACGAACTTTGAGAGTCGTTATCTCAGGCTCTAAGGCAATAAACGGACTGAAATTTTAGAATTGTACTAAAAAACATGGTCTTAAGCGGAATCATTTAGAAAATCTGCATAAAAAAGCATTTGTAGAAAAATCATTATTTTTATGGGCACATTTAGAGACTTGTGTTCGAACTTTGAAAGTTATTTTTCCAGGCTCTATGGCAATCAACGGACTGAAATTTTAGAACTATACTAGATATTATAGTGTTAAGTGAAATCAATTTAAAAATCTGCGAAACGTAGCATTTGTGGAAAAATATTGATTTTTACGGGCACCTTTGGAGACATGGGTTCGAACTTTGAGAGTCGTTTTCTCAGGCTCTACGGCACTCAATGGACTGAATTTTTAGAATTGTACTAAGAAACGTAGTCTGAAGCGAAATCATTATGAAAATCTGCATTAAGAAGCATTTGTGGAAAAATCATTATTTTTATGGGCACATGTAATGACTTGGGTTCGAACTTTATGAGTCGTTTTCTCAGGCTCTATGGCACTCAATGGTCTGAAATTTCAGAATTGTACTGAGAAACATGGTCTGAAGCGAAATCATTTAGAAAATCTGCATAAGAAAGCATTTGTAGAAAAATCATTATTTTTATGGGCACATTTAGAGACTTGTGTTCGAACTTTGAAAGTTATTGTTCCAGGCTCTATGGCAATCAACGGACTGAAATTTTAGAACTATACTAGATATTATAGTGTTAAGTGAAATCAATTTAAAAATCTGCGAAACGTAGCATTTGTGGAAAAATATTGATTTTTACGGGCACATTTGGAGACTTGGGTTCGAACTTTGAGAGTCGTTTTCTCAGGCTCTACGGCACTCAAAGGACTGAAATTTTAGAATTGTACTAAGAAACGTAGTCTGAATCGAAATCATTATGAAAATCTGCATAAAGAAGCTTTTGTGGAAAAATCACTATTTTTATGGGCCTATTCAGAGACTTGGGTTCGAACTTTGAGATTCGTTTTTTCAGGCTCTATGGCACTCAACGGACTGAAATTTTAGAATTGTACTAAAAAACATGGTCTGAAGCGAAATAATTTAGAAAATCTGCATTAAGAAGGATTTGTGGAAAAATCATGATTTTTATGGGCACATTTGGAGACTTGGGTTCGAAGTTTATGAGTCGTTTTTTCAGGCTCTATGGCACTCAACGGACTGAAATTTTAGAATTGTACTAAGAAACGTAGTCTGAAGCGATATCATTTTGAAAATCTGCATAAAGAAGCTTTTGTGGAAAAATCACTATTTTTATGGGCCTATTAAGAGACTTGGGTTCGAACTTTGAGATTCTTTTTCTCATGCCCTATGGCGCAGAGTGGACTAAAATTTTAGAATCGTAATAGATTTCATAGTCTTAAGCGAAATCAATCTAAAAATCTGCAACAAGTAGCATTTGTGGAAAAATATTGATTTTTACGGGCACATTTGGAGACTTGGGTTCGAAATTTGAGAGTCGTTTTCTCAGGCTCTATGGAACCAAATGGACTGAAATTTTACAATTGTACTTAGAAACGTAGTCTGAAGCGAAATCAGTATGAAAATCTAAATTAATAAGCATTCTTGGAAAATCATTGTTTTTACGGGCACATTTGGAGACTTAGGTTCGAACTTTGAGAGTCATTTTCTCTGGCTCTATGGCGCCGAAAGTTCAAAAATTTTGTAATCGTACTGACATTGTTGGTCTTAAGCGAAATCATTTTGAAAATCTGCATAAAGAAGATTTGTGGAAAAATCACTATTTTTATGGGCCTATTTAGAGCCATGGGTTCGAACATTGAGATTTCTTTTCTCGAGCTCTATGGCGCCGAAAGTTCGGAAATTTTGTAATCGTACTGACAATGATGGTCTGAAGCGAAATCATTTTAAAAATCTGCATAAAGAAGCATTTGTTGAAAAAAAATTATTATTTTTATTGGCACATTTAGAAAGTTGGGTTCGACTTTTGAGAGTCGTTTTCTCAGGCTCTATGGCAATAAACTCTTTCAAATTTTAGAATTGTACTGAGAAACATGGTCTGAAGCGAAATCATTAAGAAAATCTGCATTAAGAAGCATTCGTGGAATAATCATGATTTTTATCGGCACATTAATAGACTTGGGTTTGAACTTTGTAAGTCGTTTTCTCATGATCTATGAAACTCAACGGACTAAAATTTTAGAATTGTACTAAGAAACATGGTCTTAAGCGAAATCATGAAGAAAATCTGCAGTAATAATCATTTGTGGAAAATCTTTATTTTTATGGGCACATTTAGAGACTTGGGTTCGAACTTTGAGAGTCATTTTCTCTGGCTCTATGGCGCCGAAAGTTCAAAAATTTTGTAATCGTACTGACATTGATGGTCTTAAGCGAAATCATTTTGAAAATCTGCATAAAGAAGATTTGTGGAAAAATCACTATTTTTATGGGCCTATTTAGAGCCGTGGGTTCGAACATTGAGATTTCTTTTCTCGAGCTCTATGGCGCCGAAAGTTCGGAAATTTTGTAATCGTACTGACAATGATGGTCTGAAGCGAAATCATTTTAAAAATCTGCATAAAGAAGCATTTGTTGAAAAAAAATTATTATTTTTATTGGCACATTTAGAAACTTGGGTTCGAACTTTGAGAGTCGATTTCTCAGGCTCTATTGCGCAGAACGGAATTAAATTTGAGAATCGTAATTAATTTGAGAGTCTTAAGCGAAATCAATTTACAAATCTGCAAAACCTAGCATTTTTAGAAAAATATTAATTTTTACGGGCACATTTGGAGACTAAGGTTCGAAATTTGAGAGTCGTTTTCTCAGGCTCTATGGCACTCAACGGACTGAAATTTTAGAATTGTACTAAGAAAAATCGTCTGAAGCGAAATCATTTTGAAAATCTGCATAAAAAAGCATTTGTTGAAAAATCATTATTTTTATGGGTACATTTAGAGACTTGGGTTCGAACTTTGAGAGTTGTTTTTCCAGGCTCTATGGCACTCAACGGACTGAAATTTTAGAATTGTACTAAGAAACGTAGTCTGAAGTGAAATCATTTTGAAAATCTGCATAAAAAAGCGTTTGTGGAAAAATCACTATTTTTATGGGCCTATTTAGACACTTGGGTTCGAACTTTAAGAGTTGTTTTTCCAGGCTCTATGGCACTCAACGGACTGAAATTTTAGAATTGTACTAAGAAACGTAGTCTGAAGCGAAATCATTTTGAAAATCTGCATAAAGAAGCTTTTGTGGAAAAATCACTATTTTTATGGGCCTATTAAGAGACTTGGGTTCGAACTTTGAGATTCTTTTTCTCATGCCCTATGGCGCAGAGTGGACTAAAATTTTAGAATCGTACTAGATGTCATAGTCTTAAGCGAAATCAATCTAAAAATCTACAACAAGTAGCATTAGTGGAAAAATATTGATTTTTACGGGCACATTTGGAGACTTGGGTTCGAAATTTGAGAGTTGTTTTCTCAGGCTCTATGGAACCCAATGGACTGAAATTTCAGAATTTTACTAAGAAACGTAGTCTGAAGCGAAATCAGTATGAAAATCTAAATTAATAAGCATTCTTGGAAAATCATTGTTTTTACGGGCACATTTGGAGACTTATGTTCGAACTTTGAGAGTCGTTTTCTCAGGCTCTATGGCAATAAACTCTTTCAAATTTTAGAATTGTACTGAGAAACATGGTATGAAGCGAAATCATTAAGAAAATCTCCATTAAGAAGCATTCGTGGAATAATCATGATTTTTATCGGCACATTAAGAGACTTGGGTTTGAACTTTGTAAGTCGTTTTCTCCGGATCTATGAAACTCAACTGAAGTTAAATCATTATGAAAATCTGCATAAAGAAGCTTTTGTGGAAAAATCACTATTTTTACGGGCACATTTAGAGACTTGGGTTCGAACTTTGAGAGTCGTTTTCTCAGGCTCTATTGCGCAGATAGACTGAAATTTGAGAATCGTACTAAATTTCATGGTCTTAAGCGAAATCAATTTACAAATCTGCAAAAACTATCATTTGTGGAAAAATATTGATTTTTACGGGCACATTTGGAGACTTGGGTACGAACTTTGATTGTCGTTTTCTCAGGCTCTATGGCACTCAACGGACTGAAATTTTAGAATTGTACTAAGAAACATGTTCTGAAGCGAAATCATTTAGATAATATGCATTGAGAAGGATTTGTGGAAAAATCATGATTTTTATGGGCACATTTGGAGACTTGGGTTCGAACTTTAAGATTCGTTTTTTTAGGCTCTATGGCACTCAACGGACTGAAATTTTAGAATTGTACTAAGAAACGTAGTCTGATGCGAAATCATTATGAAAATCTGCGTAAAGAAGCTTTTGTGGTGAAATCACTACGTTTATGGGCCTATTTAGAGACTTGGGTTCGAACTTTGAGATTCTTTTTCTCATGCTCTATGGCACAGAGCGGACTTATATTTTAGAATCGTACTAGATGTCATAGTCTTAAGCGAAATCAATCTAAAAATCTGCAAAAAGTAGCATTTGTGGAAAAATATTGATTTTTACGGGCACATTTGGAGACATGGGTACGAACTTTGAGAGTCGTTAACTCAGGCTCTAAGGCAATCAACGGACTGAAATTTTAGAATTGTACTAAAAAACATGGTCTAAAGCGGAATCATTTAGAAAATCTGCATAAAAAAGCATTTGTAGAAAAATCATTATTTTTATGGGCACATTTAGAGACTTGTGTTCGAACTTTGAAAGTTATTTTTCCAGGCTCTATGGCAATCAACGGACTGAAATTTTAGAACTATACTAGATATTATAGTGTTAAGTGAAATCAATTTAAAAATCTGCGAAACGTAGCATTTGTGGAAAAATATTGATTTTTACGGGCACATTTTGAGACATGGGTTCGAACTTTGAGAGTCGTTTTCTCAGGCTCTACGGCACTCAATGGACTGAATTTTTAGAATTGTACTAAGAAACGTAGTCTGAAGCGAAATCATTATGAAAATCTGCATTAAGAAGCATTTGTGGAAAAATCATTATTTTTATGGGCACATGTAATGACTTGGGTTCGAACTTTATGAGTCCTTTTCTCAGGCTCTATGGCACTCAATGGACTGAATTTTTAGAATTATACTAAGAAACATGGTCTGAAGCGAAATCATTTTGAAAATCTGCATAAAAAAGCATTTGTTGAAAAATCATTATTTTTATGGTAACATTTAGAAACTTGGGTTCGAACTTTGAGAGTCGTTTTCTCAGGATCTATTGCGCAGAACGGACTTAAATTTGAGAATCGTATTAAATTTTATAGTCTTAAGCGAAATCAATTTACAAATCTGCAAAAACTAGCATTTTTAGAAAAATAGTAATTTTTACGGGCACATTTGGAGACTTAGGTTCGAACTTTAAGAGTCGTTTTCTCAGGCTCTATGGCGCTCAAAGGACTGAAATTTTAGAATTGTACTAAGAAACATGGTCTGATGCGAAATCATTTTGAAAATCTCCTTAAAAAAGCATTTGTTGAAAAATCATTATTTTTATGGGAACAATTAGAGACTTGGGTTCGAACTTTGAGAGTTGTTTTCCAGGCTCTATGGCACTCAACGGACTGAAATTTTATAATTGTACTAAGAAACCTAGTCTGAAGCGAAATCATTTTGAAAATCTGCATAAAGAAGCTTTTGTGGAAAAATCACTATTTTTATGGGCCTATTTAGAGACTTGGGTTCGAACTTTGTGAGTTGTTTTTCCAGGCTCTATGGCACTCAACGGACTGAAATTTTAGAATTGTACTAAGAAACGTAGTCTGAAGCGAAATCATTAAGAAAATCTGCATTAAGAAGCATTCGTGGAATAATCATGATTTTTATCGGCACATTAATAGACTTGGGTTTGAACTTTGTAAGTCGTTTTCTCATGATCTATGAAACTCAACGGACTAAAATTTTAGAATTGTACTAAGAAACATGGTCTTAAGCGAAATCATGAAGAAAATCTGCATTAATAATCATTTGTGGAAAATCATTATTTTTATGGGCACATTTAGAGACTTGGGTTCGAACTTTGAGAGTCATTTTCTCTGGCTCTATGGCGCCGAAAGTTCAAAAATTTTGTAATCGTACTGACATTGATGGTCTTAAGCGAAATCATTTTGAAAATCTGCATAAAGAAGATTTGTGGAAAAATCACTATTTTTATGGGCCTATTTAGAGCCGTGGGTTCGAACATTGAGATTTCTTTTTTCGAGCTCTATGGCGCCGAAAGTTCGGAAATTTTGTAATCGTACTGACAATGATGGTCTGAAGCGAAATCATTTTAAAAATCTGCATAAAGAAGCATTTGTTGAAAAAAAATTATTATTTTTATTGGCACATTTAGAAACTTGGGTTCGAACTTTGAGAGTCGATTTCTCAGGCTCTATTGCGCAGAACGGAATTAAATTTGAGAATCGTAATTAATTTTAGAGTCTTAAGCGAAATCAATTTACAAATCTGCAAAAACTAGCATTTTTAGAAAAATATTAATTTTTACGGGCACATTTGGAGACTAAGGTTCGAAATTTGAGAGTCGTTTTCTCAGGCTCTATGGCACTCAACGGACTGAAATTTTAGAATTGTACTAAGAAAAATCGTCTGAAGCGAAATCATTTTGAAAATCTGCATAAAAAAGCATTTGTTGAAAAATCATTATTTTTATGGGTACATTTAGAAACTTGGGTTCGAACTTTGAGAGTTGTTTTTCCAGGCTCTATGGCACTCAACGGACTGAAATTTTAGAATTGTACTAAGAAACGTAGTCTGAAGTGAAATCATTTTGAAAATCTGCATAAAAAAGCGTTTGTGGAAAAATCACTATTTTTATGGGCCTATTTAGAGACTTGGGTTCGAACTTTAAGAGTTGTTTTTCCAGGCTCTATGGCACTCAACGGACTGAAATTTTAGAATTGTACTAAGAAACGTAGTCTGAAGCGAAATCATTTTGAAAATCTGCATAAAGAAGCTTTTGTGGAAAAATCACTATTTTTATGGGCCTATTAAGAGACTTGGGTTCGAACTTTGAGATTCTTTTTCTCATGCCCTATGGCGCAGAGTGGACTAAAATTTTAGAATCGTACTAGATGTCATAGTCTTAAGCGAAATCAATCTAAAAATCTACAACAAGTAGCATTTGTGGAAAAATATTGATTTTTACGGGCACATTTGGAGACTTGGGTTCGAAATTTGAGAGTTGTTTTCTCAGGCTCTATGGAACCCAATGGACTGAAATTTTAGAATTTTACTAAGAAACGTAGTCTGAAGCGAAATCAGTATGAAAATCTAAATTAATAAGCATTCTTGGAAAATCATTGTTTTTACGGGCACATTTGGAGACTTATGTTCGAACTTTGAGAGTCGTTTTCTCAGGCTCTATGGCAATAAACTCTTTCAAATTTTAGAATTGTACTGAGAAACATGGTATGAAGCGAAATCATTAAGAAAATCTCCATTATGAAGCATTCGTGGAATAATCATGATTTTTATCGGCACATTAAGAGACTTGGGTTTGAACTTTGTAAGTCGTTTTCTCCGGATCTATGAAACTCAACTGAAGTTAAATCATTATGAAAATCTGCATAAAGAAGCTTTTGTGGAAAAATCACTATTTTTACGGGCACATTTAGAGACTTGGGTTCGAACTTTGAGAGTCGTTTTCTCAGGCTCTATTGCGCAGATGGGACTGAAATTTGAGAATCGTACTAAATTTCATGGTCTTAAGCGAAATCAATTTACAAATCTGCAAAAACTATCATTTGTGGAAAAATATTGATTTTTACGGGCACATTTGGAGACTTGGGTACGAACTTTGATTGTCGTTTTCTCAGGCTCTATGGCACTCAACGGACTGAAATTTTAGAATTGTACTAAGAAACATGGTCTGAAGCGAAATCATTTAGATAATATGCATTGAGAAGGATTTGTGGAAAAATCATGATTTTTATGGGCACATTTGGAGACTTGGGTTCGAACTTTGAGATTCGTTTTTTTAGGCTCTATGGCACTCAACGGACTGAAATTTTAGAACTATACTAGATATTATAGTGTTAAGTGAAATCAATTTAAAAATCTGCGAAACGTAGCATTTGTGGAAAAATATTGATTTTTACGGGCACATTTTGAGACATGGGTTCGAACTTTGAGAGTCGTTTTCTCAGGCTCTACGGCACTCAATGGACTGAATTTTTAGAATTGTACTAAGAAACGTAGTCTGAAGCCAAATCATTATGAAAATCTGCATTAAGAAGCATTTGTGGAAAAATCATTATTTTTATGGGCACATGTAATGACTTGGGTTCGAACTTTATGAGTCCTTTTCTCAGGCTCTATGGCACTCAATGGACTGAATTTTTAGAATTATACTAAGAAACATGGTCTGAAGCGAAATCATTTTGAAAATCTGCATAAAAAAGCATTTGTTGAAAAATCATTATTTTTATGGTAACATTTAGAAACTTGGGTTCGAACTTTGAGAGTTGTTTTTCCAGGCTCTATGGCACTCAACGGACTGAAATTTTAGAATTGTACTAAAAAACGTAGTCTGAAGCGAAATCATTTTGAAAATCTGCATAAAGAAGCTTTTGTGGAAAAATCACTATTTTTATGGGCCTATTTAGAGACTTGGGTTCGAACTTTGAGAGTTGTTTTTCCAGGCTCTATGGCACTCAACGGACTGAAATTTTAGAATCGTAATAAGAAACGTAGTCTGAAGCGATATCATTTTGAAAATCTGCATAAAGAAGCTTTTGTGGAAAAATCACTATTTTTATGGGCCTATTCAGAGACTTGGGTTCGAACTTTGAGAATCGTTTTTTCAGGCTCTATGGCACTCAACGGACTGAAATTTTAGAATTGTACTAAAAAACATGGTCTGAAGCGAAATAATTTAGAAAATCTGCATTAAGAAGGATTTGTGGAAAAATCATGATTTTTATGGGCACATTTGGAGACTTGGGTTCGAAGTTTATGAGTCGTTTTTTCAGGCTCTATGGCACTCAACGGACTGAAATTTTAGATTTGTACTAAGAAACGTAGTCTGAAGCGATATCATTTTGAAAATCTGCGTAAAGAAGCTTTTGTGGAAAAATCACTATTTTTATGGGCCTATTAAGAGACTTGGGTTCGAACTTTGAGATTCTTTTTCTCATGCCCTATGGCGCAGAGTGGACTAAAATTTTAGAATCGTAATAGATTTCATAGTCTTAAGCGAAATCAATCTAAAAATCTGCAACAAGTAGCATTTGTGGAAAAATATTGATTTTTACGGGCACATTTGGAGACTTGGGTTCGAAATTTGAGAGTCGTTTTCTCAGGCTCTATGGAACCCAATGGACTGAAATTTTACAATTGTACTTAGAAACGTAGTCTGAAGCGAAATCAGTATGAAAATCTAAATTAATAAGCATTCTTGGAAAATCATTGTTTTTACGGGCACATTTGGAGACTTAGGTTCGAACTTTGAGAGTCATTTTCTCTGGCTCTATGGCGCCGAAAGTTCAAAAATTTTGTAATCGTACTGACATTGATGGTTTTAAGCGAAATCATTTTGAAAATCTGCATAAAGAAGATTTGTGGAAAAATCACTATTTTTATGGGCCTATTTAGAGCCGTGGGTTCGAACATTGAGATTTCTTTTCTCGAGCTCTATGGCGCCGAAAGTTCGGAAATTTTGTAATCGTACTGACAATGATGGTCTGAAGCGAAATCATTTTAAAAATCTGCATAAAGAAGCATTTGTTGAAAAAAAATTATTATTTTTATTGGCACATTTAGAAAGTTGGGTTCGACTTTTGAGAGTCGTTTTCTCAGGCTCTATGGCAATAAACTCTTTCAAATTTTAGAATTGTACTGAGAAACATGGTCTGAAGCGAAATCATTAAGAAAATCTGCATTAAGAAGCATTCGTGGAATAATCATGATTTTTATCGGCACATTAATAGACTTGGGTTTGAACTTTGTAAGTCGTTTTCTCATGATCTATCAAACTCAACGGACTAAAATTTTAGAATTGTACTAAGAAACATGGTCTTAAGCGAAATCATGAAGAAAATCTGCATTAATAATCATTTGTGGAAAATCATTATTTTTATGGGCACATTTAGAGACTTGGGTTCGAACTTTGAGAGTCATTTTCTCTGGCTCTATGGCGCCGAAAGTTCAAAAAATTTGTAATCGTACTGACATTGATGGTCTTAAGCGAAATCATTTTGAAAATCTGCATAAAGAAGATTTGTGGAAAAATCACTATTTTTATGGGCCTATTTAGAGCCGTGGGTTCGAACATTGAGATTTCTTTTCTCGAGCTCTATGGCGCCGAAAGTTCGGAAATTTTGTAATCGTACTGACAATGATGGTCTGAAGCGAAATCATTTTAAAAATCTGCATAAAGAAGCATTTGTTGAAAAAAAATTATTATTTTTATTGGCACATTTAGAAACTTGGGTTCGAACTTTGAGAGTCGATTTCTCAGGCTCTATTGCGCAGAACGGAATTAAATTTGAGAATCGTAATTAATTTTAGAGTCTTAAGCGAAATCAATTTACAAATCTGCAAAACCTAGCATTTTTAGAAAAATATTAATTTTTACGGGCACATTTGGAGACTAAGGTTCGAAATTTGAGAGTCGTTTTCTCAGGCTCTATGGCACTCAACGGACTGAAATTTTAGAATTGTACTAAGAAACGTAGTCTGAAGCGAAATCATTTTGAAAATCTGCATAAAGAAGCTTTTGTGGAAAAATCACTATTTTTATGGGCCTATTAAGAGACTTGGGTTCGAACTTTGAGATTCTTTTTCTCATGCCCTATGGCGCAGAGTGGACTAAAATTTTAGAATCGTACTAGATGTCATAGTCTTAAGCGAAATCAATCTAAAAATCTACAACAAGTAGCATTTGTGGAAAAATATTGATTTTTACGGGCACATTTGGAGACTTGGGTTCGAAATTTGAGAGTTGTTTTCTCAGGCTCTATGGAACCCAATGGACTGAAATTTTAGAATTTTACTAAGAAACGTAGTCTGAAGCGAAATCAGTATGAAAATCTAAATTAATAAGCATTCTTGGAAAATCATTGTTTTTACGGGCACATTTGGAGACTTATGTTCGAACTTTGAGAGTCGTTTTCTCAGGCTCTATGGCAATAAACTCTTTCAAATTTTAGAATTGTACTGAGAAACATGGTATGAAGCGAAATCATTAAGAAAATCTCCATTAAGAAGCATTCGTGGAATAATCATGATTTTTATCGGCACATTAAGAGACTTGGGTTTGAACTTTGTAAGTCGTTTTCCTCCGGATCTATGAAACTCAACTGAAGTTAAATCATTATGAAAATCTGCATAAAGAAGCTTTTGTGGAAAAATCACTATTTTTACGGGCACATTTTGAGACTTGGGTTCGAACTTTGAGAGTCGTTTTCTCAGGCTCTATTGCGCAGATGGGACTGAAATTTGAGAATCGTACTAAATTTCATGGTCTTAAGCGAAATCAATTTACAAATCTGCAAAAACTATCATTTGTGGAAAAATATTGATTTTTACGGGCACATTTGGAGACTTGGGTACGAACTTTGATTGTCGTTTTCTCAGGCTCTATGGCACTCAACGGACTGAAATTTTAGAATTGTACTAAGAAACGTAGTCTGAAGCGATATCATTTTGAAAATCTGCATAAAGAAGCTTTTGTGGAAAAATCACTATTTTTATGGGCCTATTAAGAGACTTGGGTTCGAACTTTGAGATTCTTTTTCTCATGCCCTATGGCGCAGAGTGGACTAAAATTTTAGAATCGTAATAGATTTCATAGTCTTAAGCGAAATCAATCTAAAAATCTGCAACAAGTAGCATTTGTGGAAAAATATTGATTTTTACGGGCACATTTGGAGACTTGGGTTCGAAATTTGAGAGTCGTTTTCTCAGGCTCTATGGAACCCAATGGACTGAAATTTTACAATTGTACTTAGAAACGTAGTCTGAAGCGAAATCAGTATGAAAATCTAAATTAATAAGCATTCTTGGAAAATCATTGTTTTTACGGGCACATTTGGAGACTTAGGTTCGAACTTTGAGAGTCATTTTCTCTGGCTCTATGGCACTCAACGGACTGAAATTTTAGAATTGTACTAAGAAAAATCGTCTGAAGCGAAATCATTTTGAAAATCTGCATAAAAAAGCATTTGTTGAAAAATCATTATTTTTATGGGTACATTTAGAGACTTGGGTTCGAACTTTGAGAGTTGTTTTTCCAGGCTCTATGGCACTCAACGGAACTATACTAGATATTATAGTGTTAAGTGAAATCAATTTAAAAATCTGCGAAACGTAGCATTTGTGGAAAAATATTGATTTTTACGGGCACATTTGGAGACTTGGGTTCGAACTTTGAGAGTCGTTTTCTCAGGCTCGACGGCACTCAAAGGACTGAAATTTTAGAATTGTACTAAGAAACGTAGTCTGAATCGAAATCATTATGAAAATCTGCATAAAGAAGCTTTTGTCGAAAAATCACTATTTTTATGGGCCTATTCAGAGACTTGGGTTCGAACTTTGAGATTCGTTTTTTCAGGCTCTATGGCACTCAACGGACTGAAATTTTAGAATTGTACTAAAAAACATGGTCTGAAGCGAAATAATTTAGAAAATCTGCATTAAGAAGGATTTGTGGAAAAATCATGATTTTTATGGGCACATTTGGAGACTTGGGTTCGAACATTGAGATTCGTTTTTTCAGGCTCTATGGCACTCAACGGACTGAATTTTTAGAATTGTACTAAGAAACGTAGTCTGAAGCGAAATCATTATGAAAATCTGCATTAAGAAACATTTGTGGAAAAATCTTTATTTTTTTGGGCACATGTAATGACTTGGGTTCGAACTTTATGAGTCGTTTTCTCAAGCTCTATGGCACTCAATGGTCTGAAATTTTAGAATTGTACTAAGAAACATGGTCTGAAACGAAATCATTATGAAAATCTGCATTAATAAGCATTTGTGGAAAAATCATTATTTTTATGGGCACATGTAATGACTTGGGTTCGAACTTTATGAGTCGTTTTCTCAGACTCTATGGCACTCAATGGTCTGAAATTTTAGAATTGTACTAAGAAACATGGTCTGAAGCGAAATCAATAAGAAAATCTGAATTAAGAAGCATTCGTGGAATAATCATGATTTTTTATCGGCACATAAAGAGACTTGGGTTTGAACTTTGTAAGTCGTTTTCTCATGATCTATGAAACTCAACGGACTAAAATTTTAGAATTGTACTAAGAAACATGGTGTGAAGCGAAATCATGAAGAAAATCTGCATTTATAATCATTTGTGGAAAATCATTATTTTTATGGGCACATTTAGAGACTTGGGTTCGAACATAGAGATTTCTTTTCTCGAGCTCTGTGGCGCCGAAAGTTCGGAAATTTTGTAATCGTACTGACAATGACGGTCTGAAGCGAAATCATTTTAAAAATCTGCATACAGAAGCATTAATTGAAAAAAAATTATTATTTTTATTGGCACATTTAGAAACTTGGGTTCGAACTTTGAGAGTCGTTTTCTCAGGCTCTATTGCGCAGAACGGACTTAAATTTGAGAATCGTATTAAATTTTATAGTCTTAAGCGAAATCAATTTACAAATCTGCAAAAACCACATTTTTAGAAAAATAGTAATTTTTACGGGCACATTTGGAGACTTAGGTTCGAACTTTAAGAGTCGTTTTCTCAGGCTCTGTGGCGCTCAACGGACTGAAATTTTAGAATTGTACTAAGAAACATGGTCTGAAACGAAATCATTATGAAAATCTGCATTAATAAGCATTTGTGGAAAAATCGTTATTTTTATGGGCACATGTAATGACTTGGGTTCGAACTTTATGAGTCGTTTTCTCAGACTCTATGGCACTCAATGGTCTGAAATTTTAGAATTGTACTAAGAAACATGGTCTGAAGCGAAATCAATAAGAAAATCTGAATTAAGAAGCATTCGTGGAATAATCATGATTTTTTATCGGCACATAAAGAGACTTGGGTTTGAACTTTGTAAGTCGTTTTCTCATGATCTATGAAACTCAATGGACTAAAATTTTAGAATTGTACTAAGAAACATGGTGTGAAGCGAAATCATGAAGAAAATCTGCATTAATAATCATTTGTGGAAAATCATTATTTTTATGGGCACATTTAGAGACTTGGGTTCGAACTTTGAGAGTCATTTTCTCTGGCTCTATGGCGCCGAAAGTTCAAAAATTTTGTAATCGTACTGACATTGATGGTCTTAAGCGAAATCATTTTGAAAATCTGCATAAAGAAGATTTGTGGAAAAATCACTATTTTTATGGGCCTATTTAGAGCCGTGGGTTCGAACATTGAGATTTCTTTTCTCGAGCTCTATGGCGCCGAAAGTTCGGAAATTTTGTAATCGTACTGACAATGATGGTCTGAAGCGAAATCATTTTAAAAATCTGCATAAAGAAGCATTTGTTGAAAAAAAATTATTATTTTTATTGGCACATTTAGAAAGTTGGGTTCGACTTTTGAGAGTCGTTTTCTCAGGCTCTATGGCAATAAACTCTTTCAAATTTTAGAATTGTACTGAGAAACATGGTCTGAAGCGAAATCATTAAGAAAATCTGCATTAAGAAGCATTCGTGGAATAATCATGATTTTTATCGGCACATTAATAGACTTGGGTTTGAACTTTGTAAGTCGTTTTCTCATGATCTATGAAACTCAACGGACTAAAATTTTAGAATTGTACTAAGAAACATGGTCTTTAGCGAAATCATGAAGAAAATCTGCATTAATAATCATTTGTGGAAAATCATTATTTTTATGGGCACATTTAGAGACTTGGGTTCGAACTTTGAGAGTCATTTTCTCTGGCTCTATGGCGCCGAAAGTTCAAAAAATTTGTAATCGTACTGACATTGATGGTCTTAAGCGAAATCATTTTGAAAATCTGCATAAAGAAGATTTGTGGAAAAATCACTATTTTTATGGGCCTATTTAGAGCCGTGGGTTCGAACATTGGGATTTCTTTTCTCGAGCTCTATGGCGCCGAAAGTTCGGAAATTTTGTAATCGTACTGACAATGATGGTCTGAAGCGAAATCATTTTAAAAATCTGCATAAAGAAGCATTTGTTGAAAAAAAAATATTATTTTTATTTGCACATTTAGAAACTTGGGTTCGAACTTTGAGAGTCGATTTCTCAGGCTCTATTGCGCAGAACGGAATTAAATTTGAGAATCGTAATTAATTTTAGAGTCTTAAGCGAAATCAATTTACAAATCTGCAAAACCTAGCATTTTTAGAAAAATATTAATTTTTACGGGCACATTTGGAGACTAAGGTTCGAAATTTGAGAGTCGTTTTCTCAGGCTCTATGGCACTCAACGGACTGAAATTTTAGAATTGTACTAAGAAAAATCGTCTGAAGCGAAATCATTTTGAAAATCTGCATAAAAAAGCATTTGTTGAAAAATCATTATTTTTATGGGTACATTTAGAGACTTGGGTTCGAACTTTGAGAGTTGTTTTTCCAGGCTCTATGGCACTCAACGGACTGAAATTTTAGAATTGTACTAAGAAACGTAGTCTGAAGCGAAATCATTTTGATAATCTGCATAAAGAAGCTTTTGTGGAAAAATCACTATTTTTATGGGCCTATTAAGAGACTTGGGTTCGAACTTTGAGATTCTTTTTCTCATGCCCTATGGCGCAGAGTGGACTAAAATTTTAGAATCGTACTAGATGTCATAGTCTTAAGCGAAATCAATCTAAAAATCTACAACAAGTAGCATTTGTGGAAAAATATTGATTTTTACGGGCACATTTGGAGACTTGGGTTCGAAATTTGAGAGTGTTTTTCTCAGGCTCTATGGAACCCAATGGACTGAAATTTTAGAATTTTACTAAGAAACGTAGTCTGAAGCGAAATCAGTATGAAAATCTAAATTAATAAGCATTCTTGGAAAATTATTGTTTTTACGGGCACATTTGGAGACTTATGTTCGAACTTTGAGAGTCGTTTTCTCAGGCTCTATGGCAATAAACTCTTTCAAATTTTAGAATTGTATTGAGAAACATGGTATGAAGCGAAATCATTAAGAAAATCTCCATTAAGAAGCATTCGTGGAATAATCATGATTTTTATCGGCACATTAAGAGACTTGGGTTTGAACTTTGTAAGTCGTTTTCTCCGGATCTATGAAACTCAACTGAAGTTAAATCATTATGAAAATCTGCATAAAGAAGCTTTTGTGGAAAAATCACTATTTTTACGGGCACATTTAGAGACTTGGGTTCGAACTTTGAGAGTCGTTTTCTCAGGCTCTATTGCGCAGATGGGACTGAAATTTGAGAATCGTACTAAATTTCATGGTCTTAAGCGAAATCAATTTACAAATCTGCAAAAACTATCATTTGTGGAAAAATATTGATTTTTACGGGCACATTTGGAGACTTGGGTACGAACTTTGATTGTCGTTTTCTCAGGCTCTATGGCACTCAACGGACTGAAATTTTAGAATTGTACTAAGAAACATGGTCTGAAGCGAAATCATTTAGATAATATGCATTGAGAAGGATTTGTGGAAAAATCATGATTTTTATGGGCACATTTGGAGACTTGGGTTCGAACTTTGAGATTCGTTTTTTTAGGCTCTATGGCACTCAACGGACTGAAATTTTAGAATTGTACTAAGAAACGTAGTCTGATGCGAAATCATTATGAAAATCTGCGTAAAGAAGCTTTTGTGGTGAAATCACTACGTTTATGGGCCTATTTAGAGACTTGGGTTCGAACTTTGAGATTCTTTTTCTCATGCTCTATGGCACAGAGCGGACTTATATTTTAGAATCGTACTAGATGTCATAGTCTTAAGCGAAATCAATCTAAAAATCTGCAAAAAGTAGCATTTGTGGAAAAATATTGATTTTTACGGGCACATTTGGAGACATGGGTACGAACTTTGAGAGTCGTTAACTCAGGCTCTAAGGCAATCAACGGACTGAAATTTTAGAATTGTACTAAAAAACATGGTCTAAAGCGGAATCATTTAGAAAATCTGCATAAAAAAGCATTTGTAGAAAAATCATTATTTTTATGGGCACATTTAGAGACTTGTGTTCGAACTTTGAAAGTTATTTTTCCAGGCTCTATGGCAATCAACGGACTGAAATTTTAGAACTATACTAGATATTATAGTGTTAAGTGAAATCAATTTAAAAATCTGCGAAACGTAGCATTTGTGGAAAAATATTGATTTTTACGGGCACATTTTGAGACATGGGTTCGAACTTTGAGAAATTTTAGAATTTTACTAAGAAACGTAGTCTGAAGCGAAATCAGTATGAAAATCTAAATTAATAAGCATTCTTGGAAAATCATTGTTTTTACGGGCACATTTGGAGACTTATGTTCGAACTTTGAGAGTCGTTTTCTCAGGCTCTATGGCAATAAACTCTTTCAAATTTTAGAATTGTACTGAGAAACATGGTATGAAGCGAAATCATTAAGAAAATCTCCATTAAGAAGCATTCGTGGAATAATCATGATTTTTATCGGCACATTAAGAGACTTGGGTTTGAACTTTGTAAGTCGTTTTCTCCGGATCTATGAAACTCAACTGAAGTTAAATCATTATGAAAATCTGCATTAAGAAGCTTTTGTGGAAAAATCACTATTTTTACGGGCACATTTAGAGACTTGGGTTCGAACTTTGAGAGTCGTTTTCTCAGGCTCTATTGCGCAGATGGGACTGAAATTTGAGAATCGTACTAAATTTCATGGTCTTAAGCGAAATCAATTTACAAATCTGCAAAAACTATCATTTGTGGAAAAATATTGATTTTTACGGGCACATTTGGAGACTTGGGTACGAACTTTGACTGTCGTTTTCTCAGGCTCTATGGCACTCAACGGACTGAAATTTTAGAATTGTACTAAGAAACATGGTCTGAAGCGAAATCATTTAGATAATATGCATTGAGAAGGATTTGTGGAAAAATCATTATTTTTATGGGCACATGTAATGACTTGGGTTCGAACTTTATGAGTCCTTTTCTCAGGCTCTATGGCACTCAATGGACTGAATTTTTAGAATTATACTAAGAAACATGGTCTGAAGCGAAATCATTTTGAAAATCTGCATAAAAAAGCATTTGTTGAAAAATCATTATTTTTATGGTAACATTTAGAAACTTGGGTTCGAACTTTGAGAGTTGTTTTTCCAGGCTCTATGGCACTCAACGGACTGAAATTTTAGAATTGTACTAAAAAACGTAGTCTGAAGCGAAATCATTTTGAAAATCTGCATAAAGAAGCTTTTGTGGAAAAATCACTATTTTTATGGGCCTATTTAGAGACTTGGGTTCGAACTTTGAGAGTTGTTTTTCCAGGCTCTATGGCACTCAACGGACTGAATTTTTAGAATCGTTATAAGAAACGTAGTCTGATGCGAAATCATTATGAAAATCTGCGTAAAGAAGCTTTTGTGGAAAAATCACTATTTTTATGGGCCTATTTAGAGACTTCGGTTCGAACTTTGAGATTCTTTTTCTCATGCTCTATGGCACAGAGCGGACTTATATTTTAGAATCGTACTAGATGTCATAGTCTTAAGCGAAATCAATCTTAAAATCTGCAAAAAGTAGCATTTGTGGAAAAAAATTTATTTTTACGGGCACATTTGGAGACATGGGTACGAACTTTGAGAGTCGTTTACTCAGGCTCTAAGGCAATCAACGGACTGAAATTTTAGAATTGTACTAAAAAACATGGTCTGAAGCGGAATCATTTAGAAAATCTGCATAAAAAAGCATTTGTAGAAAAATCATTATTTTTATGGGCACATTTAGAGACTTGTGTTCGAACTTTGAAAGTTATTGTTCCAGGCTCTATGGCAATCAACGGACTGAAATTTTAGAACTATACTAGATATTATAGTGTTAAGTGAAATCAATTTAAAAATCTGCATAAAAAAGCATTTGTTGAAAAATCATTATTTTAATGGGAACATTTAGAGACTTGGGTTCGAACTTTGAGAGTTGTTTTTCCAGGCTCTATGGCACTCAACGGACTGAAATTTTAGAATTGTACTAAGAAACGTAGTCTGAAGTGAAATCATTTTGAAAATCTGCATAAAAAAGCGTTTGTGGAAAAATCACTATTTTTATGGGCCTATTTAGAGACTTGGGTTCGAACTTTAAGAGTTGTTTTTCCAGGCTCTATGGCACTCAACGGACTGAAATTTTAGAATTGTACTAAGAAACGTAGTCTGAAGCGAAATCATTTTGAAAATCTGCATAAAGAAGCTTTTGTGGAAAAATCACTATTTTTATGGGCCTATTAAGAGACTTGGGTTCGAACTTTGAGATTCTTTTTCTCATGCCCCATGGCGCAGAGTGGACTAAAATTTTAGAATCGTACTAGATGTCATAGTCTTAAGCGAAATCAATCTAAAAATCTACAACAAGTAGCATTTGTGGAAAAATATTGATTTTTACGGGCACATTTGGAGACTTGGGTTCGAAATTTGAGAGTTGTTTTTTCAGGCTCTATGGAACCCAATGGACTGAAATTTTAGAATTTTACTAAGAAACGTAGTCTGAAGCGAAATCAGTATGAAAATCTAAATTAATAAGCATTCTTGGAAAATCATTGTTTTTACGGTCACATTTGGAGACTTATGTTCGAACTTTGAGAGTCGTTTTCTCAGGCTCTATGGCAATAAACTCTTTCAAATTTTAGAATTGTACTGAGAAACATGGTATGAAGCGAAATCATTAAGAAAATCTCCATTAAGAAGCATTCGTGGAATAATCATGATTTTTATCGGCACATTAAGAGACTTGGGTTTGAACTTTGTAAGTCGTTTTCTCCGGATCTATGAAACTCAACTGAAGTTAAATCATTATGAAAATCTGCATAAAGAAGCTTTTGTGGAAAAATCACTATTTTTACGGGCACATTTAGAGACTTGGGTTCGAACTTTGAGAGTCGTTTTCTCAGGCTCTATTGCGCAGATGGGACTGAAATTTGAGAATCGTACTAAATTTCATGGTCTTAAGCGAAATCAATTTACAAATCTGCAAAAACTATCATTTGTGGAAAAATATTGATTTTTACGGGCACATTTGGAGACTTGGGTACGAACTTTGACTGTCGTTTTCTCAGGCTCTATGGCACTCAACGGACTGAAATTTTAGAATTGTACTAAGAAACATGGTCTGAAGCGAAATCATTTAGATAATATGCATTGAGAAGGATTTGTGGAAAAATCATGATTTTTATGGGCACATTTGGAGACTTGGGTTCGAACTTTGAGATTCGTTTTTTTAGGCTCTATGGCACTCAACGGACTGAAATTTTAGAATTGTACTAAGAAACGTAGTCTGATGCGAAATCATTATGAAAATCTGCGTAAAGAAGCTTTTGTGGTGAAATCACTACGTTTATGGGCCTATTTAGAGACTTGGGTTCGAACTTTGAGATTCTTTTTCTCATGCTCTATGGCACAGAGCGGACTTATATTTTAGAATCGTACTAGATGTCATAGTCTTAAGCGAAATCAATCTAAAAATCTGCAAAAAGTAGCATTTGTGGAAAAATATTGATTTTTACGGGCACATTTGGAGACATGGGTACGAACTTTGAGAGTCGTTAACTCAGGCTCTAAGGCAATCAACGGACTGAAATTTTAGAATTGTACTAAAAAACATGGTCTAAAGCGGAATCATTTAGAAAATCTGCATAAAAAAGCATTTGTAGAAAAATCATTATTTTTATGGGCACATTTAGAGACTTGTGTTCGAACTTTGAAAGTTATTTTTCCAGGCTCTATGGCAATCAACGGACTGAAATTTTAGAACTATACTAGATATTATAGTGTTAAGTGAAATCAATTTAAAAATCTGCGAAACGTAGCATTTGTGGAAAAATATTGATTTTTACGGGCACATTTGGAGACATGGGTTCGAACTTTGAGAGTCGTTTTCTCAGGCTCTACGGCACTCAATGGACTGAATTTTTAGAATTGTACTAAGAAACGTAGTCTGAAGCGAAATCATTATGAAAATCTGCGTTAAGAAGCATTTGTGGAAAAATCATTATTTTTATGGGCACATGTAATGACTTGGGTTCGAACTTTTTGAGTCCTTTTCTCAGGCTCTATGGCACTCAATGGACTGAATTTTTAGAATTATACTAAGAAACATGGTCTGAAGCGAAATCATTTTGAAAATCTGCATAAAAAAGCATTTGTTGAAAAATCATTATTTTTATGGTAACATTTAGAAACTTGGGTTCGAACTTTGAGAGTTGTTTTTCCAGGCTCTATGGCACTCAACGGACTGAAATTTTAGAATTGTACTAAAAAACGTAGTCTGAAGCGAAATCATTTTGAAAATCTGCATAAAGAAGCTTTTGTTGAAAAATCACTATTTTTATGGGCCTATTTAGAGACTTGGGTTCGAACTTTGAGATTCGTTTTTTTAGGCTCTATGGCACTCAACGGACTGAAATTTTAGAATCGTAATAAGAAACGTAGTCTGATGCGAAATCATTATGAAAATCTGCGTAAAGAAGCTTTTGTGGAAAAATCACTATTTTTATGGGCCTATTTAGAGACTTCGGTTCGAACTTTGAGATTCTTTTTCTCATGCTCTATGGCACAGAGCGGACTTATATTTTAGAATCGTACTAGATGTCATAGTCTTAAGCGAAATCAATCTTAAAATCTGCAAAAAGTAGCATTTGTGGAAAAATATTTATTTTTACGGGCACATTTGGAGACATGGGTACGAACTTTGAGAGTCGTTTACTCAGGCTCTAAGGCAATCAACGGACTGAAATTTTAGAATTGTACTAAAAAACATGGTCTGAAGCGGAATCATTTAGAAAATCTGCATAAAAAAGCATTTGTAGAAAAATCATTATTTTTATGGGCACATTTAGAGACTTGTGTTCGAACTTTGAAAGTTATTGTTCCAGGCTCTATGGCAATCAACGGACTGAAATTTTAGAACTATACTAGATATTATAGTGTTAAGTGAAATCAATTTAAAAATCTGCGAAACGTAGCATTTGTGGAAAAATATTGATTTTTACGGGCACATTTGGAGACTTGGGTTCGAACTTTGAGAGTCGTTTTCTCAGGCTCTACGGCACTCAAAGGACTGAAATTTTAGAATTGTACTAAGAAACGTAGTCTGAATCGAAATCATTATGAAAATCTGCATAAAGAAGCTTTTGTGGAAAAATCACTATTTTTATGGGCCTATTCAGAGACTTGGGTTCGAACTTTGAGATTCGTTTTTTCAGGTTCTATGGCACTCAACGGACTGAAATTTTAGAATTGTACTAAAAAACATGGTCTGAAGCGAAATAATTTAGAAAATCTGCATTAAGAAGGATTTGTGGAAAAATCATGATTTTTATGGGCACATTTGGAGACTTGGGTTCGAACATTGAGATTCGTTTTTTCAGGCTCTATGGCACTCAACGGACTGAATTTTTAGAATTGTACTAAGAAACGTAGTCTGAAGCGAAATCATTATGAAAATCTGCATTAAGAAGCATTTGTGGAAAAATCATTATTTTTATGGGCACATGTAATGACTTGGGTTCGAACCTTATGAGTCGTTTTCTCAAGCTCTATGCCACTCAATGGTCTGAAATTTTAGAATTGTACTAAGAAACATGGTCTGAAGCGAAATCAATAAGAAAATCTGAATTAAGAAGCATTCGTGGAATAATCATCATTTTTTATCGGCACATAAAGAGACTTGGGTTTGAACTTTGTAAGTCGTTTTCTCATGATCTATGAAACTCAACGGACTAAAATTTTAGAATTGTACTAAGAAACATGGTGTGAAGCGAAATCATGAAGAAAATCTGCATTAATAATCATTTGTGGAAAATCATTATTTTTATGGGCACATTTAGAGACTTGGGTTCGAACTTTGAGAGTCATTTTCTCTGGCTCTATGGCGCCGAAAGTTCAAAAATTTTGTAATCGTACTGACATTGATGGTCTTAAGCGAAATCATTTTGAAAATCTGCATAAAGAAGATTTGTGGAAAAATCACTATTTTTATGGGCCTATTTAGAGCCTTTGGTTCGAACATTGAGATTTCTTTTCTCGAGCTCTATGGCGCCGAAAGTTCGGAAATTTTGTAATCGTACTGACAATGATGGTCTGAAGCGAAATCATTTTAAAAATCTGCATACAGAAGCATTAATTGAAAAAAAAATATTATTTTTATTGGCACATTTAGAAACTTGGGTTCGAACTTTGAGAGTCGTTTTCTCAGGCTCTATTGCGCAGAACGGACTTAAATTTGAGAATCGTATTAAATTTTATAGTCTTAAGCGAAATCAATTTACAAATCTGCAAAAACTAGCATTTTTAGAAAAATAGTAATTTTTACGGGCACATTTGGAGACTTGGGTTCGAACTTTGAGATTCGTTTTTTTAGGCTCTATGGCACTCAACGGACTGAAATTTTAGAATTGTACTAAGAAACGTAGTCTGAAGCGAAATCATTAAGAAAATCTAAATTAAGAAGCATTCGTGGAATAATCATGATTTTTATCGCGTCATAATTCCCCTCACACTGCACGTGCCCAACTATTCAAACACCCATTTTCTAATATTTTTCACTATCGGCAATGAATTCCTTTTGGAGGTCATTGATGAACTGCCAGTAGACGGGTGTAATACTCTCCGGTAAAATTAATATATGCTCAAATGTAGATTCCTACAATGTCATGAATGTAAGTAGTGTGTTTTCTTTTTCATTTTATTTTTTTTTTCTCTATAGATATTAAAGAAGCTGTTTCGTTATTTTACTATACCTAAACATATTTAAATACTGTTGTGTTTTTGTGAATATTGTAGGCATCCTACAGCCTAACCACTATGCAGGGACATTGGAGGTAAACATTATTTTATAATAAATGTAGTCGCTTGACCAGAAAAGTCCTTGTGAGTGCCAGGGTCCCATCGGAAAGTTCCTCTGTCCCATCGAACAGTTCTTCTGTCCCATCGGACTGTTCCTCTGTCACATCGTACAGGTCTTCTGTCCCATCGGAAAGTTCCTCTGTCCCATCGTACAGTTCTTCTATCCCATCGGAAAGTTCCTATGTCCCATCGGACAGTTCTTATGTCCCATCGGAAATTTCCTCTATACCATCGTACAGTTCCTCTATCCCATCGGCCAGTTCTTTTGTCACATCTGAAAGTTCCTCTGTCCCATCAGAAACTTCCTCTGTCCCATCGGACAGTTTCTCTGTCACATCGGAATGTTCTTCTCTCGTATCGGAAAATTACTCTGTCCCATCGGACAGTTCTTCTATGCCATCGGAAAGTTCCTATGTCCCATCGGACAGTTCTTCTGTCCCATCGGAAAGTTCCTCTGTCCCATCGGATAGTTCCTCTGTCCCATCGGATATTTCCTCTGTCCCATCGGAAAGTTTCTCTAGCCAACGGACAGTTCTTCAGTCCCATCGGAAAGTTCCTCTGTCCCATCGGACAGTTTTTCTGTCCCATCGGACAGTTCTTCTGTCCCATCGGACAGTTCCTCTGTGCCATCGGAAAGTTCCTCTATCCCATCAAACAGTTCTTTTGTCACATCTGAAAGTTCCTCTGTCCCATCGGACAGTTCTTCTGTCCCATCGGACAGTTCTTCTGTCCCATCGGAAAGTTCCACTGTCCCATCGGAAAGATTCCCTGTCCCATCGGACAGTTCCTCTGTCACATCAGAAAGTTCCTCTGTCCCATCGGACAGTTCTTCTGTCCCATTGGACAGTTCTTCAGTCCCATCGGACAGTTCTTCTGTCCCATCGGAAATTTCCTTTATCCCATTGGAAATTTCCTCTGTCCCATCGGACAGTTCCTCTGTCACATCAGAAAGTTCCTCTGCCCCATCGGATAGTTTTTCTGTCCAATCGTAAATTTCCTTTGTCCCATTGGAAATTTCCTCTGTCCCATCGGACAGTTCCTCTGTGCCATCGGAAAGTTCCTCTATCAAATCAAACAGTTCTTTTGTCACATCTGAAAGTTCCTCTGTCCCATCGGACAGTTCTTCTGTCCCATCGGACAGTTCTTCTGTCCCATCGGACAGTTCTTCTGTCCCATCCGAAAGTTCCACTGTCCCATCGGAAAGATTCCCTGTCCCATCGGACAGTTCCTCTGTCACATCAGAAATTTCCTCTGCCCTATCGGATAGTTTTTCTGTCCAATCGTAAATTTCCTTTGTCCCATTGGAAATTTCCTCTGTCCCATCGGACAGTTCCTCTGTGCCATCGGAAAGTTCCTTTATCCCATCAAACAGTTCTTTTGTCACACCTGAAAGTTCCTCTGTCCCATCGGACAGTTCTTCTGTCCCATCGGACAGTTCTTCTGTCCCATCGGAAAGTTCCACTGTCCCATCGGAAAGATCCCCTGTCCCATCGGACAGTTCCTCTGTCACATCAGAAAGTTCCTCTGCCCCATCGGATAGTTTTTCTGTCCAATCGTAAATTTTCTTTGTCCCATTGGAAATTTCCTCTGTCCCATCGGACAGTTCCTCTGTCCCATCGGAAAGTTACTCTGTCCCTTCGGACAGTTCTTCCGTCCCATTGGACAGTTCTTCAGTCCCATCGGACAGTTCCTCTATCCCATCGGAAAGTTCCTCTATCTTGACACAGGCTGGGACATGGTGTGGATGTTGGATACATTCATATGAATTGTAACATAACGGCTGGTTTATAAATGAGGGGTACTTTTGTCCAACGTGCGGATGTTGGATAAACACGCTCGGAATATGGTTGATGAATGAATGATTTCACTTCACACCATGATTCTTAGTACGATTCCAAAATTTCAGTCCATTCGGCGCCATAGAGCCTGAGAAAACTACTCTCAAAGATTGACAGAGTCTTGCATTTGGGCCCGTAATATTGATGATTTTTCCACAGATGATACTTTATGCTGATTCTGGTATTGCTTTCGCCTAAGTTCACTATTCTTAGTAAGATTTCAAAATTCCAGTCCGTTCGGTGCTCTAGAGCCTAAAAAACGACTCTCAATGTTCGAATCCATGTCTTGAAATGTGTCGTAAAAATAATGAATTTTCCACAATTGCTATTTTATTAAGATTTTGATATTGATTTCGTTTCAGACTAAGATTGTTAGCCCTAGAAGCCTTATCTATGCCTGCGAGGCGTACACACAATCAGAAATTATCTTACTCTTTAAATCTCTCTTTCTCTCGAAATCGAATAGTAGCATTTGTCGAATAATCATCATTCTTAGGGCAATGCAAGACAATAGTGTTATGTTTAGTTTATTTATTTCTATTATTGAGGTATGTTACATTTTTTGGAATATTGTAACTATATTCCATGCAGTAAAACACTTCTACAATTTCTGTAAAATTATTGCAAACTGCAAGTAATCTAGGTACAAGTGAGTATCGAAACGACTTAGCCCTTATATTGTTTTTGGTTATTTTAAGATTTCAAACAATTTTAAAAATTTAAGTCAAGTTGGAAACGATTCTTCTATCTGAGAGTTCTAAAAAATTTTATTCTTTCTTTCATGGTGTTTTGATTTATAGTATATATATATACTCGTATGAAGATCATTATCAATTGTCAATTCACGTCATTGAATGACGTGAATTTAGAGTTGTTTATATCAGGCAATGAATTAATTGACATATCGAGACTTCCCATTGACTGTAGAATTATATGTATTTTGATTGAGCGCATGGGCATATACTAGTGAAATGATCGTTTCGCTGTGCGATTGACAGTTGCTTATTGATCATTGTCTGGGACAGTGAAATAATTGACACATTGAGACATCCCATTGACGGGGGAATTATATGTATTTTGATTGAGCGCATGGGCGCCATATACTAGTGAAATGATCGTTTCGCTGTGCGATTGACAGTTGCTTATTGATCACTGTCTGGGACAGTGAATAATTTGACACGTTAAGACTTCCCATTGACGGTAGAATTATATATTTTTTGATTGAGCGCATGGGCGCCATATACTAGGGAAATGATTGTTTCGCTGTGCGATTGATAATCTATAGTTTAAATGCTCTATCAATCGACCCCTTTGGATTTCAGTATAATCGCGGAAGGAGATTGGTTTACTAATACTCATTGCATTATATTGCTTGTCCGTAATTTTTGATTAAAGTTCCGTCAATTGAATTTCAATTTACAATTTTAAATTACGTAACCGCATTGAAAATTGACATAGATTGTCTCTGGACTTTCAGCAATACGCTTTATTCGGGTTTGTAAAAATAAATTAATTGATTCTTTTAATTTTTGATTATTAAATGCACGTTAAATACAAATATTGATATTTTGGAGGATAAAATTTAAAATCCCACGAGTTCAAATACAAAATATAAGTAAATGCGATCGGTAAAAATAGATTACTATTTTTAATAAAAAAATTTAACAAAAATAGGATTTAAAATGTATCGACTCCACCTTGCACAAAACTAGGTACTCTATCTAGAGTAACTCTGTGGAACGTTACGAGCCCCCAACATATTAACTATTCATTTTAACTACCCGGTGTTGCACGGGCATAATCTCCACAGAATAAATTTAATTTAACCAGATGCTGTGGCTCTAGCAGCTTAGATTCTGGAGATAAACGGATTTTAAAGAAAAATTAATTTCCTGGTTGGAAATTAATTTTTCAAAAAGTTATGTTATTTAAATTTTTTAAATCAAAAAAGCTAAAAGCTAAAGCTAAGCTAAAAAACTTGAACTTATTTTGGATGCAGTAAATATTATCTCTTCTTCTCTTAATTTATGGGTGGAAAATTAAAAACCGTTTTCATAATTCAGTTTCTTTTTACCTTATGAAATAAAACACGTTGATATTAAGTGGGTGGCGGGAGCAGTTTATTCCAAGATATATTTGCATATTCTCACCTAAATATTTTTGTTTGCATAAAAATGTAAGAACAAAATAATTTTAAAGAAATCGCTTGAGGCGTGCATTGAAAACCATTTTTGATGAGAGGGCCAGAAATAGTGCATTACAAAACTGAAAACTCTTTCTGACCAGAATTTATTTGATCACAGTGTTAAATACATAAATGGCATTGTTATGACACTTTTATTATTCTAATCAATTCCAATATAATCATAATGCAATAGGGCTACTTGTTCATGGTTCCGAAGGGAGTTAGAAATTAGAAAAGAGAAAATTTGATTCTGTTCTGAAAAATTTTTAAATAGTTCTAATGGTAAAACAGGAAGTTACTACTATTGTTCAATTGATTAATCAAAATAACAACAGAGAAATCCATTGATAATTAAGTAGCAACAAACCTTTTTTACCATAATCCCTTTATTTTTATTTTGATCTTTAAGGAGGCAATGAAAGATAAAATTTGTGTTGTATCATGGAGTTTATTCTGAGTCAGTCTACAATAATAATGTTCGTAGCGTCCAGATCCTACAGTACAACCCCAATGTGCCCTATGAAGCTAGTATTCATAATATTGAAGTCAATCAGCATCATATACAACAACTCCTTGAAGATTTAGATCCCAAAAAAGTCGCAGGCCCAGATATAATTCCCCCTTTATTTATAATCAAATGTGCCCGCAGCTCATCTAAAGCACTATCCGTAATTTTGAGTCGCTTCATTAAAGTAAGAAATGTGCCAAACACCTGGAAAACAGCATTTGTAACTCCCATTTTCAAGAATGGCCAAAAATCTGACGTTGAAAATTATAGGCCTATTTTAAAGGTCTGCATTTTCGGTAAGGTCTTCGAAAAAATCGTGTATGACCAAATGTTTCCGGCCTTGAAATCGTCACTTAATAACAACCAACATGGATTTATGAGGGAAAAATCTACAACCAGTAACTTAGCGGCATTCACCGAATTCTTACAAGACAACATGGACCAGCGCATACAAGTAGATGCAATGTATACAGACTATAGCAAAGCTTTTGATTTGATTCACAAATCGGCATACACGGAGACCTCCTCAGATGGCTCTCGTCCTACATAACAAACCGCAGTCAAGCAGTATGGCTATAAATCGAACTGGGTAACCGTACCGTCGGGAGTACCCCAAGGGTCATTACTGGGACCATTATTATTTAACATATATATAAATGACATTGGAAAATGCTTTCACCACTTCAGAACTTTATTATACTCAGATGATATGAAAATATTTTCTCCTGTCAAGTGCACCGATGATTGTACCCGCGTATGAGAAGATCTAAATCGTCTAAATTTTTATTGTTCATAACACACCTTAAAATAAATGTTTAAAAATGCGGAGTCATCTGCTTCACCCGAAATAAAAACCCCATTTCTTTTAATTATACCCTTATTGGTACAACTCTAATAAAAATGACGGAGGCCACAGATTTGGGAGTAGTATTAGAAACGAAATTGGGTTTCTATCGCCATATCGAATCCATGGTCTCAAAAGCTTCCAAGGTACTCGGCTTAGTACTCAGAACCTGCAAAAAATTTTAAAAAGTAAATACAATGAAAATGCTGTACTTTGCGTATGTACGCAGTTCTCTGGAGTGTGCCTCTCAAGTCTGGAATCCCAGGTATATATCACACATAGAAACGATTGCGAAAGTCCAAAATCTTTTTCTACGATACCTCGATTTTCGTAGCCATCGTCCTCATCTGAGTCATGAGGAGTCGGCCGCGTTTTTCAAGATTTCGTCACTAGAAAGTCGTAGAAACTCCGCAGATATACCATTATTACAAAAAATAGCCACCTCCGTGATAGATTGCCCGAAATTACTTGAAAGAATTCAATTAAGGGTGCCCATAAGACAAACCATACAAAACCACATACTAAACATCCCTCATTGTAATACTAACTCAAAACAAAATAATTCATTCACCGGGTTCCCATACTTTCAACAATTAGTACAACACATTTGACTTATTTAACACAACACCTCGCATTTTTAAATCTAAAATCAAAAAATAACATTTATATTAGCATTTTACTTATCACATAGACTAGATCCATCCCATACCCCTCGCTTCCTCCATCCCATCCCATCCCCATAGGCCAATGTAACTTTTTTCTCTTTTATATTCACCAAATAATTAAGATACATCAGTGAAAACCTATTATTGGTTTATTTTAAATTACTTATATCGATAGCGATATAGACATTATAAAATATTATAAATCTTTGTTTTCCAAATAAAACAAAATAAAAATAAAATACCTTCGTCTATCCTGGACACATTACCCGCCAGATTACTACCCGCTCCTTTTATTACACAGCATCCTCTAAAATGACATTGGTCCTGAGGTTTTTCGTTCTTCCAAGGCCTTCTGTGTGAAGCTAATGTAAACAAAGGTATGTTGATTTCCACAGTATAAAAATAAAAACTCTTAGAGTTATGTCGATGTTACTGAATAATTTCAATGATTTCATTTGTATATATCTTTAAACATTTAACAGTTAGCTAACTTACCTTTATTCTATGAACACAACCTAATCTTTTAATGTTAAATTATGCAAAATAGTCTTGAGCAGATTATTACTATTAAAATATAAAATGTTCTCTAGTAGTATTTATCTATCTGTACTTATATTCTTTAATGTTTCTGTGGTGAGCGGCGTGGATTTGATTTGTATGCAAATCTACAGTTTCATTTTGGGACTAATGAAATTTTGCACAATTAACCTTCTAAACAAGATGTCTATATTTGATTTCTAAAAACTCTGCACAAAGCCCGGTCAACGCCGGGGACTTCAGACAAACTACAGTAAACTACAGTAGTTTTATTCCGAGATTGATTGAATTTTGCACACTTGATCTGCAAAACAAGAGGAACGTGACTGTTTACATTAAATTTTGATACTTCTTGATGAAATTTTGCAAACTCGTTGTTCAAAATAATAGTAATATTACTGTCGATATCTGATTTAGAAAAGCTCGCGCAACGAAAGGAACTTTAGCTAGTGCAACATTGTATAAATTGGCAGACTCCATTATTACTATTTCATAAAGTATTCAGGATTATTTTAGGACGTGTTAGTTAGAGATTATTAATTTATTCTCTAACCACATGTCTGTGAGAGTAATTTTAACAAGTAAAAACATACACACACACTTTGAATTTAATCAATTTTGTCGCGATAATGAACATTGAACAAACTTAGTGAAGCCATATTACACAAAAGCGTCGGTGCTGTGTGCAGGTTGTGTTTAACCACGTTATCAACGGCGCAGACCGCTTTAACGCCGCGCCGTAACGCTTTAAAGATACGAATTACCAGAGGCTCTATGGCACTCTCGGAAGCGCACACTAAGGATTATATGCCTAAGCGGCTGTACCAGACTCACTAAACTTTTGATCTAGTGATTTGTGCAATGGAGAATAGTGTACAATAATATACGTAAAGTAGCAGTGAACCAGAAGAGTTGCGATGAAAGCAAATTTGAATGGTTATGACTGACGGCTGTCTAAAATTGAAGATTTTTATATGATCCTTATCAGAGTTTTAACGCTGCATTTATTGTTGTATTGCTCAGGATTTTTTCTGCTTAAAAGGGTGGTAAAAGAGGGTGGGAGTTTTTTCTAAATCCCATGTAAACAGTGACCTTTCTGTCGTTTTAAAAGTGCAAAATTTTGTCAACATCGGAATAAAACTAGTGATTTCTCAAACCCACAAACTCCCTTCTTTATAATGCTGACGTGTACCCAGCGTTGCTCGAATTTTCTCTACATTTTATAAATATAATAGAGGTAAAGATATTATTTTCGAAAATGACATTTTTTAACTTAAAACATAAAAAGAGTTGAAGAGAAACTTGTTATAAATCGCTAGAAATTGGGACAGACCACGCTATTAGCGCTCTATATTTTCATGTCTTGGTACGTTTAGCATAATGTGTCGCTTACTTCACTCGTAAAAATAACTTAAACCACCAAATTTACTGCAAATGTGATTTAAATTCACCAGTTTCCCGCTTGTATTTCAAGTTTCCGGATACCATGTATAAAGAAGTAGATTTGCATGTCTGAAGAAATAGGATTAAGAATATGCAGTATGTATTCAGCACCTTCAAAATAGACACGCAAATCTACTTCTGCATACACGGTATCAAGTTTCCGGATACCGTGTATATAGAAGTAGATTTGCTTGTCTATTTCAAATGTGCTTAAGAAATAGGATTCAGAATATTCATTAAATATTCAGCACCTTCAAAATACACATGCAAATTTACTTATGCATACACGATATCAAGTTTCCGGATACCGTGTATATAGAAGTAGATTTGCATGTTCAATTTCTTCAGCACCTTCGACTAATTATTTTCTTAACATTTCAGTGGGTATTAAAAACCCGTGTAAATGATATTTTCGACTAATTATTTTTTAACTAGCGGCATACAATGAAATTGTGAGATCAACGTAATCACTTTCAGCAAGCTTTCCCATCATGAATTTTGACATTTAATTATGCTTGACATTTTTAATTTTCAAGGAAGCAATTAAACTACAATTCAATAAATAAATGGCAATAATTCATTTGATAAATGGTTCTGTACAGGATTTTAAAAGACAGTATTATAAAAACGTTCCCATATTTAATCGTAAAAGTCTTTGAAAATATTGTCCAAGTTAATTTTACAAAACATACCAAAGTTTTTTTTCTTTACAAACTAATGGATATTTTCAACTCATTTTACGACAGAGGGTAGAAAAATTGAAAAAAATCCCGCAGCAATATTTTATGAATAAGTTATTGTGTTAATAATAAAAATAATATTAATATTTAAATAATATAAAGTAAATATTTACATTGGTTTTCCTTATATTTTTTTTGTATATGTGCTATAGCGACAGCTTTGTAGACCACATGTCGTTTTTCTCGTCGCGGTATAATGGTTGCGAATTGTGATCCGCGGATTGAGTAGGACATAATTTAATACCAGACTAACATGAGATAACTTTGATATTTATAATAACAAACTCCCAAACTAAAACCAAGAACTTTTCCTGAAGATGAACTTGATCACCGGGATTCACTTAGACCAATTTTTAAAAATCTCAAACTTCTGACAGTGACGGACATATATATTATATAATGGAGTTATGCCTGTTAGTTCGATCATCTCCAGAAAAGTTCCCACAAAAAAATTCAACACATAAACACGCTACAAGGTTCACAGAAAACTTAATAATCCCAAAAGCAAACAAAACTATATTTCAAAAAGGACCACACTACATGGCCATTAAATTATATAACAACTTTCACGTAGCATAAAACAAATAACCGACATACTTAAATTTAAATCAACACTAAAAACATTTCTTTTAAACAAATGTCACTACAACTTAAATGAATACCTTACATAAATTAAATACCTCTGTTTTTTTATTTACATACATTTGTTAACACGTAATTGTTGGGTTATGTAATACAATGTGTATTTGTTGGATTAGCTGGAAGAAATAGGATGTAACCTATAAGATATACCCTTTGTACTCTTTTTGTGCAATAAATATTTTTTTGAATTATTAATTTTTAATTTTGATGGAACGCTATACACCTACCTGGTATAATGGCAATTTTTATATTTTCTAGTTTTTTTGAATATGTTTAACATTTCCCATCTAACTTATTAAGGGGTCTAGCACAGTAAAATCGATAACTTTACAATTTGTGATCTAAAGGCGTAACTACCGACGATTTTACACTGTTTTACCGAGCACTGTCGCGCTGTTGATAGCCATACCGATATTGATGATGAAATAAATTATAAATCGACAAACGCTGGTAACACTTGAGGTATTTTCTATGAATCGATATTTCTAAACGTCAGACGGCTACTTAAAAGTTAAAAATACTAATAAATTGATATTGTAGAATTTAAGTAATAACTTTAATGTATATTGGAAGTCCGCGTGTACTTATTGACACTAAAAAGAGAGTTAATTAGTAATAACTTATGTTTATCTTTCTTCTAGAATGTAATTCATCGATTGCGGCTTAGATTAATTAATTTATTTAATTTATATATATATAAATTACAAACAATACATAACAAAATGAACCTTTGTCTGTCCAACTGGGAAGGATTCCTGTTTCAGGACGGCCACATTGTGTATTTAGTACATAATATTCTTACAATGGAATGGCGATGCTGTCAAAACAAATTTTAGGAACATTTTTGATTGCATTCGAAGTGACAGGATGGATTCTTTATCCTTGAAAGAATCGCAAAAATTTAATTTATTACCAAGGTCAATTTGGATAACATTAGTAATTGAATTCAGAACAGATGAATGGTTTCTTTCGGGACATCACAAGTCTGAGATTCTTTCCAGGGCATTTTGGAGAAATTTCCACATTTATAAATCAGTGTAAGACATACGAATCCTATAGTACTTTTTTTTAGAATTTCTTAGGTGATAGAAATTACACATTACTAGACCAGAATATATGCCGTATGATAAATGAATTTCCAATTTTAAAATTTCGAATCTTTATTTATTAAATGGCTAGTCATTATTATACAGTAATCGTATTATTTAAATAATAACAACAATGAAGATCAAGAATCAAGAATAAGTATTGAGTCTATGGATCATGTACACGAATTTTTAAAATTCCAAGAGCCTAGTTAGTTCTCTACATGCATTCATTAATAAGCCAATTATTTTGCATAATGAACAACATTATACAAAAAGTCGTGCATATTGACAGTTTATACTAAACCTTTGACGCCGCACTAAAAGCAGCAGCTTTTGTCTATCGACTGTCAGAATCATATTCTGACCGTGCTTGCAAATATCGCCAACTGACCGTAGATGACGGATTTCATCATTATCGTATTGACATAGGGCTTAATCGATCGTTCGTGCCAGACCTCCAGCTAGATACTCTCAGTGTTGCCCTGCCGAAGACCATTCGTAACCAAAACATTGCTTGATATGGATTTAGCTGAGCTTAGTAATCGCCCATGCAGCCATAAGTTATCGTGCAAAATCATGTTAAACGTTTTACAGATTTTCCGATGTTGACAGATGGATTTCATTATTTAGGTAGAGCGTAAACGATTTTCATGGAATGTCTTCCAAAAAACTTGAGCCCTTAGGGCAACATGGGACAGTTTGGTGTACGCCAAAAAAAAGGATTGATTTTCAAAAATATTTACAAAATGGCACATATACCCTCTTCCAAAGTCTAGGCTTAAAATATAAATTCGTAATTGTGGTAAAACTTCCTCGTGTATCGATTCCTGAAAATCGTGTTTACGTTGAGCAAGCAAGCTGGAATTTTTAACTACAAAACTAAATTATTTATATACTTTGTAACATTTATGTGGAATTTTTTCTAACGGAAATTGAAACACACTGTAAACAACCAACTTTATTTTTGTTATTTGTTTTTGGGGTGTTATGCCGTGTTGGGCTAACTCTTTCTTTAGCCAACGTTTCGGACAACGTTACAGTGTCCATCATCAGGGCAGATGTGTAATTGATAGTGGTGAAATGTGTGTTTAAGTACGTCTGGGCATAACACCCCAAAAACAAATAACAAAAATACTTTTGGCCGTGAAAATCTTAAATCATATTTAACCAGCTTTGTTTTTGTAGGAAAGGCTTCGTTAGTGCTAAATTTCTCACTAGATGGCGTCGAGACATATAATATCTACATTTGTTGGTGAAATATTTTGACTTGTCAAATATTATTATTTTTTAATTATAAACTAATGTTTATAAGACAAGGTTTTATGCATAGCATAAAGGGTAACAAATAATTATACGCAATAATTAATGTGAAAAAATATAATAAGCAGTAATTGTTGATTGCGGTACTAGTACATATTGAATTATTTGGCAGGTTGGAAATAATCCGACATAGCTCAGTGGTTCAGAGCACCTGACCGGACATCAGAAGGTACGGGTTCAATTCCCGTTGGCGGCATTTATTTTTACTCGGGAGATATTTTCAATTTGTATTGATATTTGAGGCGTATTTAGGTAGAAGTCGAATGGTAGAAGAAATCGGAGACGCCGAATGAAAACTTTTTCTCTGTGCAGGAACGAGATACCGAGTTCAATGAAAGTTAACATGATGTAGTTTTTTAAATAGTAACAATGTATAGGCAGTCACCACGCGTGCATTTTGTAGCCATAATATTATTTTTTCTTTATGGTATCCCCAACGAAAGCAGCGTTCTGCTCACCTGCTGAGCGGAGTTTCGGCCGCCATCATTCACTGTTGGGAACTGGTTCGGCTAGCTGCTTGCGTACGCGATTCGCTTATATATCTTCTGAATTAATGTCGTGTTAGTAATATTGCAATAAGTGTAATAAAAAATAGATTCTGTGAAACACAACCATCTTTATTTTAATCAACATGACACCCCAATAGTATGCGAGAACGATGAGGTAAGCGTCGATCTCTGCATCCTATAATATAATGTGATATAAAGTATTGAACGGTAAAAAAAGTTGACAAATCCTTAGGAAGACTTAACGCACTATCTATGCACTGCAATGAGACACAAATACGATGTAATGTAGTTTCTTTCACTAGTAATAATGTGGTATATACTATCGACTAGTGAAAATTGGGGATGCCTGAGGAACACGTGGCATGATCAAGTGAAACAAAAACTTATAAAAGTAAATATTTTCGATTATTTAGAATAATATTATTTCTACATTAAAAATAAACCCAGTTTTCAGGTTAACCAGAATTCACTTTCTCAAAACTTTTCTCAAAAACCATTCATAATACCGAGCAACGCCGGGTACGCGTCAGATATTTATAAAGAAAATAATGCTGTATTCGTTAAACAGTTGATATTATTAGGTATGGGAAACTACGTCGGCGCACCATAAACCATTATAATCAATCTTCATAATAAAGCAATCGATTGATTTTATTTACTTCGATGTCCTCGTTTTTGGCACATTAAGCCGTCTGAATTATTATTTACATCGAACGTAGCCAAATTGCGGCGATCTGTTGGGAATAGGAAATAAAGGAAGAATGATTGCCGTGAAAAGATTCAGCAGTCACATCGGTGCCTCGCAAGGGACTTCGAAATTTGACAATCAGTATATTGTTAAAGAATAATACTCAATACCGGTTTAGTATTTAAATAGTTTTATGTATGTTCCACATCTGACTTCCTCCTCAAATTGTCCCTTCCCTTGTCCCTTCCTTTTCTAAAAGTCTTACCTGTAGTATAATGTTTAGAATAGTTGGAAAAGACTTATGTCTTACATATAGCATAATGTATAGAATATTTTTAAAATGAATTACCCAGTCTTTCCCAACGAGTAATTGAAAAAAGAATAAGGACGGGTTGTTTCGGAGAATTTGAACAATTCATCAAATTTCAACGTTCATTGACGGGTTCTGTGAATGTGCTATACAAGTTCTGTTATTATATCAGTATAGGCTAGTTGCTTGACAGAACTGAAATAAAACAGAACTTGAAAAAATCTTTCACAGAACTTGAAAAGTTACTTTGAAATTTGAAGAATTGTTCAAATTCTCCGAAACAACCCGTCTTGATTTATAAAATTTCAAAGTTCATTTACGGGTTCTGTGAAAGTCCTATTCAAATTCTGTTATTATATCATTATAGGCTAGTTGCTTGACAGAACTGAAATAAAAACAGAACTTAAAAATATCTTTCACAGAACTTGAAAATTAACTTTGAAATTTGAAGAATTGTTCAAGTTCTCCGAAACAACCCGTCCTTAGTCTTTCCTATAGAATAATTAAAAAGGATACCAGTGTCATTTGTTTTACATTTGAATTTTTCGTCGTAGCTGAGAGTGCATGTTTTTTTACTTCTCGTATCAAAAATCTCGTGAAAATTCCGTAAAATAACTCCCAAGTTCATCATTATCATGAAATGATTGTAACTAGAGTTCTTGTTGTCAAAATCTCTAACGTTCTGGAGCTTTTAAGATGTACTTCTCGTAACTCTAAGCGACCACGGAATCTCCAAGAAAACAACAGGACCCCAAAAGAAACAAACATCATCAAATAGGTAAAGGTTCCCATTTTATCTTTCCTAGTATTCGGTGTGGTAAATAACAGATCGTTTGATGTTTTCTTCTCTTCTAAATACAGTCCATTTCAAATACGGATCGGACATCAAACAATACCGGTAAACTTTTCGTGGTATACAGGGAGTAACAGCACGTACCCGAAGTATTTTAACCAGCGATTCCTTCAAATTAGATTAAAAAAGTGTATGTACTTGTTTTCAATTGAAAACAAAAAAAAAAACTAAAAATGTCTATAACACGTCACCACTGATCAACACTGTTACGCGTCGCGAAGGATCACGTGATACGCGTTCTCTCTCATTTGTTATCATGCTGCTGGAACGAGACGTAGCGCGTATCACGTAACCCGCTAGGCTGAACCCAACCACTCAGTTGCAAAGTGTGACGGATTTTGATTTAAAAAAATTCATCCGTGTTTCGGAGGTCGCGGGTTTGAATCCCGGCGAGCGCATTAAAATTTTATTTGATTGATTTGTGGTATTTTACAATTTATTCATTTAAAATAACTGTATCGAACGTGAGGCATCAAATATAAAATGACAAGATGCCACAATATATATAGCATAAAAACTACGTAAACTCTTCATGATAAAACTAATGTTAACAAACCTACCCTTCCGTATTTTTAATGAATAATATATCGTATCGTATCACCCTGATAAAAGACCACCATTCTGAATCGAAACGTTGGTTTAAATGGCTTTAGCGATGTTTGGTGTCTAGATCTGATTATCCAGGTAATTCCTTGCTTTTATTTTCTCCATCTTGTTCCCCTCCCCACTACTTTCATCCTCACAACATACCCCATATGATGATGTAATAATCAATAACTCCAGACGGTCAGTTTAACAAAACTTATTTATTTAAAGACTAGTATGAAGGTGAATGTTTAGACCAACTGCATGGGTGAAGTGTTTTTCGAAACAATATTATTAGGCTGTTACTGAATCAATTTATGAATAATAATACCTTTGTGACAATAATGAAGATTCTCTTCCACAATTTTCCAGGTTTCGATATCAATTTTGCGTTATTACATGAATTTGTTCGGAATGTATTGTGTAGTAACCGTTCCGGAAGCGAAATTAAGGAATAAAACGTTTATACAATAACGATTGTCATAAGGAAATCTTGCTTCAATTAATAAAAAATGTCAAATAATCTAAAACAGACCTACATTATGGATAGCCAATTGAAGTCATTAGTTTTGATGACGATACAGTAATTTTATTTAACGAAAGAGATTGGATCAGTACCTATTCCAACCTATTATCTAATTCCCTCATACCTAATGTCAATTAAACAAAATATCTGACATTTTCTACAGGATTTTCCAATAAGAGGTGTTATTTTGAATAGCCCGCTATTTCGGTAGATGTTACTTTTGAAGCTGTCATTTTTTTAAATTTAACAAGTGAAAACTACGTTATTAATAAAAATGGAACGATTCACGCTTCAACAACGCATTGAAATTATTAAAATTCACTTGAGTTAATCAAATAAAAATCATCTTGAGTGATGAGGCCCATTTCCACCTCGGTGGCTTTGTCAACAAGCAAAATTGTCGCATCTGGGGCTCGGAAAACCCAAGAGTTATTGTTGAAAAGCCTTTTTATTCTCAACGTGTGACTGTTTGGTGCGGTTTATAGTCGGGCGGAGTCATTGGACCTTACTTTTTCGAAAATGAGGCTGGAGCAACAGTTACGGTGAATGAATTGCGCTATCGAGAGATGATTAATGTTTTTTTATAGCCGGAATTGGATGGTATTGATCTGGACAGCGATCACTTTCAACAAAACGGCACTACGTGCCACACAAGCTACGAAACCATTGATCTTCTACGATTGAATATCAAAATAACACCTCTTATTGGAAAACTCTGTATAACAGCCAGAGGACAGCTGTCAGATGACTTTATTCTCAAATTACATTATATAGATGCCAAGCAATCTACCAACGTAATCAAGGTTTATCTGTCCCACTATATTACACTCAAAAAGCATCAAATATCTTGGAATCGAAATCGATGAAAATCTCCAATGAAACTCACACATTGACGTAATTCAAAAAAACTCAGCAGGTACATATACTTCTTTAGAAATATCCGTAATTTCCTTAACATAAACGACATTAAAAAGTGTACTACGCTTTGTGTCAATCACTTATAGAGTACGGGATAACTGGTTGGGGGTCTGCCTTGAGCACTCACACACATCGGCTCAACATAGACCAAAAAGAAGTACTAAAGACAATTCTAAAAGACAGAAGAAAAATTAAAAAATTCCAAGTCTACGTACAAAAACTATATTAAAAAAATATTTTATTTAAAATTAAAATAAATGATTAGTTCATTGCATAAATACTCAACCAGAGTAATAAGCCAAAATTTACTGGTAATCCCAGTTTGAATACATCTTTTGGACAGAGAAATATTAAATTATATTCTACGAAATTATACAATGCTCTACCAAATCAAACAAAAAATAAAGGAAATGAATATATTCAAAACAAAAGTATAAATATGGCTGAGAGAACAAAGTTATATTCAACCAAACTTATGAAGACGATGTAAAGACAAATTGAAGTTTTTAGCAGAATGTGAAAAAATATGATTTTATACTTATTAGTTAACGTCAGGCGGCTACGTAAAAGTCAAAAATACTAATAAATTGACATTGTAGAATTTAAGTAATAACTTTAATGTATATTGGAAGTCCGCGTGTACTTATTGACACTAAAAAGAGAGTTAATTAGTAATAACTTATGTTTATCTTTCTTCTAGGATGTAATTCATCGATTGCGGCTTATATGAATTAATTAATTTATTTATTTTATATATACAGGGTGTCCGGAAACTCGTAGTACAAGCGGGAAACTGGTGAATCTACATCACATTTGGAGTCGATTTTGTGGTATATTTTTTTTTGATTTGAGCTTTCGTTATCGAGTAAATCGAGTTAGAAGTTCTTTTTTTTTTTTTTTTAATCAAATTCTTATAAATTATTACTGAAGATCAAAGTACCCAACTAATTAAAACTATTTGAAAGTAAAACAAATGAAGAAACTCGGATTTGAAGCATTATTTTGAAATCACCCTTCATTTAATCCGGTGTAATCATAAAATATTTCTGCTCTGCAGGGTTAAAACATCTGTTGTTCAACCCTAAACACCAGAAAAAACTTTAACCCAAAAATAGCCGAAAAATATTTTTTTTTGTTTTTTTTTTTTTTGTGAAAAAGCTCAAATCAAAAAACTTTATGTTTTTTTGGGTTCCCCATGTGGTGTAGATTCTCCAGTTTCCCGCTTGTACTACGAGTTTCCGGACACCGTGTATAAATTACAAACAATACATAACAAAATGAACCTTTGTCTGTCCAACTGGGAAGGATTCCCCTTTCAGGACAGTCAAATTGTGTATTTAGTACATAATATTCTTACAATGGAATGGCGATGCTGTCAAAACAAATTTTGGGAACATTGTTGATTGCATTCGATGTGACAGGATGGTTTCTTTATCCTTGAAAGAATTTTCAAAGATGTAATTTATTACCAGGGTCAATTTGGATAACATTAGTAATTGCATTCAGAATAGATGATTGTTTTCTGAGATTCTTTCCAGGGCATTTGGGAGAACATTTACAATTGTATAGTTAGAATTTCCACATTTGTAAATCAGTATAAGGGGGTATTTCACTATCTCTGATTATGTTCTGACTAAGCACTAATCCGCGGATTAGTCATTTTTTCGTTTTCACTATATCTGAATAACGCTAACGCTCGGGTTAAAGTTCGATTTGACTAATCAGTGCTCGAACTTCACGTTAGGCGCTATTCCTCGAATCAAAGATGGCGTCAAAACATTCCGAGTTTGACAGCTGAGAAGTGAGTTGAATTTTGTTGAATGAATTTGAATGCTTGTATGATCCATCCTGAATTATTTGATTGTGTTCAAAATAAGAAACAATGTATTAATTCGACACGAATCTATCTAAAATGACCTGATAATCAACATAACACAACCAAAAAAATGCACACTTCGCGGTGTGCGGACTGTGACGCATGACAGCCGTGGCAGTAGATGGAGTAACTGCAAACATTTTGCGATGTTGCCAGACTATTTCGAGTGTTATCTATCCGGAAGCTCGAAACAATGGTGAAACGGTCGCCGTTGAATAACGAAGTTATTCTGATCTTTAAAGCCAGCCAACGGATAGCTAGTCAGATATTTAGCCCGACATAGTGAAATACCCCCTTAGACATATTGTTATGATGCAGGGCTAGACTCCTTTTGTTTTAATATTTTATTCATTAATTTATTCTGCATCATCACATTTATCCTCGCCGATTCTCTAACCTAGTTAGGAACTGGGCGATTGTCGCTGGTATTGGTTTTAGTAAAATTTCGAATTTTAATTTAAAATTTAACATCTGAACCGGGCGGAAACAAAAACACTTCTTGGCTGGGCAGTCAACGGGTGGGATCGTGAACTGCACAGCTGACAGTCACGGTGATTTTTATTTTGGAGTAATTAGTTGTATGGATGGATTCCATTCTTTCTTTTGTACCGTAAAATGCGAGTTTGCTTCGGGCACGACGGGATTCTTTTCCGAAACCTGTTAAACAACCATTCCCGATGTGGGTAATGGTGATTTCTTTGAAAGAAATGGTGTACGAGCGAACCACGCGACAATCGTAATCCGGTAATCAGCCGACAGCGGTAATCCGTAAATAATTGTCCCATCCGGCGTGAGATGAAATTATATTCAATCCTAAATTCGGCTTACGCAAAACCGTCAAGCGGGAGCCTCGTTATTTTGGACGTGTGATGTTTGGGAATACTAACCGCACGTGGCCGGCGGCCGAGAGAAAGCTACTGGCCTAAGTTGCAGCATCCTCAGAACCCGGATACATCCGCGTTATTAGCTGGAGATCGTGGATGTGGCCGGGAGATATATTCCTGCCCCTTTCGGAGGCCCGATCCACGCTTCACGGGGTCACGTCAGCCGCTGGATGGAGTCCGGGGGACGTTCCGTCGCTTCGCCAATAAGAAGTCACAGTGTTCAGTAATAGGAGACGTAGTGATTCGCTCTCGTAGAGTAGATTATGATTACCGATACAGGTCGGTCTTGGGGTAAGTCCAAAATGTATAATTTTATAAATGTTTCAGTCATACTAGGGCTCACAGGTTAAATTTCATGTTTCTCAATACATGTAATAACATACTATGCACCGTTATTTTTTTTTTTATTTACTATGTAAGACCATCCCTAAGAACAAAACAGGATTCCGACACGCGACCTTGGTTGCGAACCTTCACACCTGAGATCATTAAGTATAAACATTCTAGATGATTAATTCTAACCTAGATTGGCGCGTTCTACCGAACAAAGTTTATACAATTATTATTTGTACCCTAGGTCAAACCTACTTAACAATTGGCTGCCCGCGTTTTTAATAAAAAAAACGGCGTAAGTCGTGTGTCAGGATTATGTTTTTTTTTGGATGGTTTAGGGTTATTTTGTTCTCTTGGAGCTCTGATACATTAAATAAAATGTTAACCTTGTTTGTTATATGTTAACCCGATAACTGTAAAAGTGACAGCAGTGAAATTCTTATCGCATGATTGTATGAATTTCTTATGTGCGTTGTTTTAAGGAATTGTGTGAATGTTAGGGATCATTCCTCCTTTATGGTACCGTTAAATAATAAATTGAAACATGTTTATTTATTAATGCAGTTGACAACTGAATATTATTATACACAAATAACAACGCATATCGAAGTAACGGGAGTCGGTTCATTGCCATTAGTTCATAGCATGGGTTGCGTCTTCGCTAATAATTTCAAATATTAAATGTATATTCTAATTAGGTAATTGTTTTCATTTTGAAAAATGATTCTTTTTTTTTCTCGTGTTGATTTAATACGAGAATAAATAATATTCTACGGAAAAATATAATAATATAAATATAATAATAGTACGGAAAAACCAGGGCTGGCAAAAGAAATAAATATTTTATCAAGGTTGCCACAAATTTTTTCAAGGTTGCCAAAAAATTTTTTTTTTTTTTACCTTATTGATCAAGGTTGCCACAAATATTTTTCATGGTTGTGAAATTTATTTTTATTAATTTTTAATTGGAAAAAGGTACGCACTATACTGATGTGTTTCTACTTAATATACTTCTTTTGAGTTTTTGCTTTCTAGTATTGTCATAATATGTTATAGACAAATTCTTTCGGATTTTTGAAACTAACGGTCATCTTCTTTTTCTATTTTTTATCAAGAATAACTTCTGACGTCATCATGTCTACTCCAATTCCGAATGTGAACAACGCTTCCAAGGAGGAGCTAATTAAGGAACTAACGGCGCGGTCAATCAAACCAGATAATACATTCCAAGCGTTACGCGCACAAGCGCGCGCTTTTAATAAAAGACAAAAACAAATTTCTAACGCGGATTCAGAGATTAATGATTCAGATTGTGACTCCGAAGTTGAAACGTCGGGTAATAATTCGGACGGGGAAATAAATAGTGAAGTTAAGGGGAAGGTTACCCTAATTAAAGAAACCAAAATAATATATAAGGAATCTTCGTCGCGTGGGCTTGGTAACTGGGATTACAAGTTCGATGGTAAAACCTGTGTGCGGGACTTTTTGAGTTTGTTAGATGAACGTTGCAGATCACGGGGCATTACGCACAAAGAAATAGTGAAATCTTTTAATGAAATTCTAGATGGTCTTGCCTTGCTGTGGTATAGGTCTATTTACACCCCAGATTTAAAGTGGGATGACCTATCCAAGCTATTAATCAACCAGTTCGAGGGAGAAGGTAAACAGATTGAATTAAAAACAGAACTTTTTAATTTGAAACAGCCTAAGGGTATGTCTGTTTTTGAGTTTACTTTGAGAATGAAGGCCCTCAATAATAAACTTGATGCCAAACTGCCAGAGGCAGAACTGCTGCAACTAGCAATGAAGGCACTGCTACCATCATATGCAAACTTACTAGCAGCAAGAGATTTTATCTCTTTCGAAGATCTCTCTAAGGCAGCAACAAAATTAGAATCACTAACTGAAGCTTCAACGTCTTCTTCTTCTAATCAAAAAGTGGTTGAACTACCAGAAAAATATAGTAACTTTAGAAAGTATTCGTCTTTCAATAACAAGGCTAGTTTCAATAATAGCAACAACACTTCGACTTTTCATCAAAAACAACAAAGTCATCAGAATATGTACAAGAATGATGTTTTCACGCGTAAGACGTCTTCTCTTCCAAATAATAAGATTATTTGTGACTTTTGTAAGAAAAGTGGGCATAAGGTAACGGAATGCTGGAAGAAAGCCTCCAATTCTAAAAATGCTAACGTTGGTACCGTACATACTGGTACCAAGAATCACACTCAAAAAAAACTAGCTTGGAGTCAATCTGGACACGCCCCTCCCTGTGCGCAAAGGGAACGGGAGTGGCAGAGTTGGCTCCGACTGGTTCGTCAGTTTTTGTCAACACCGTCTTCTGGGGTGGTGGGCCCGCTACCACAGAAGCCGGAGGTTGTGGGAGATAATCGTCCATTCGTTAATATATATATATTAGATAATAAGTTTTCTGCTCTCTTAGACAGTGGAGCAACAGTATCTTGTTTAGGGGGAGATAGTTTTAAGCAATTTGTAGATTTAGGCGAAGAATTAGAAAAAGTGGATTTTAAAGTTAAAACAGCTGACGGTTCGAGTCAGTCTGTTCTGGGTACTTTAACCTTGCCGGTGACGTACAGGACAATCACGAAGGAGGTTGTCTTTTACGTCATCCCATCATTATCACCTGATTTTATCTTAGGAGTCAACTTTTGGAGGCAGTTTCGAATCGCACCGGAAATGTTTCCAGAAGTTCACGAACCTGACCATGAAGGTCACCTTAATGAATTAAGAGCAATACGGCCGGCTTCTTCATTATCCGTTTCTGAGAGTAAAGCTCTTTCGAAAATAATTAATAAATTCGAATCTATTTCTTACGAAAGGAAAGGTCTGGGTTTAACTCATTTAGTAAAACATAAAATCGTTACCAATGGTCCTCCGATTAAGCAGCGCTACTATCCTCTGTCTCCGGCAAGACAAAGGCAACTTGACGCGGAAGTGGATGAGATGCTAAATTTGGGAGTAATCCGTCCCTCTCGTTCACCGTGGTCTAGCCCAGTTGTTATTGTACAGAAGAAGGATGGGACAGGGAGATTTTGCCTGGATTCAAGGAAGATTAATAATGTCACGGTCAGAGATAGTTATCCACTACCCCATATCGCACGTATCTTGGACAAACTTGGTGGCGCAAGATATGTGTCTTCGATAGACTTGAGTAAGGCCTTTTGGCAGGTAGCGCTGGATAAAGACTCTAGCGAGAAAACGGCATTCGTCGTCCCAGGTCGGGGACTCTTCGAATTTACTCGTATGCCGTTTGGGTTAAAAAATGCACCCTCTGAACTCCAAAGACTGGCTGACGCTCTTTTTGGACCTGAATTTGATGATAACGCTTTCTGTTATCTGGACGATTTAATTTTAATCTCGGAAGATTTTAATTCACATATGAGACTACTTAATAAAGTTTTCGAAAGACTGAGAGACGCGGGTCTCACAATAAATCAAAAAAAATCAGAGTTCTGTAGATCGGAGCTTAAGTACTTGGGGTACATAGTAGATTCACAGGGGCTTCGCACGGACCCGGTAAAAATTGAAAGCATTAAGGATTTCCCTATTCCAAAAAACGCGAAAGGAATTCGAGCTTTTATTGGCCTTTCAGGGTATTTTAGACGTTTTATCAAAGGCTTCTCCAGTATAGCCGCTCCGTTAACAAAGCTTACTGGATCAAAGAATGGAGTTAGTAAATTTAAGTGGACTCCAGAAGCTGATAAAGCGTTTAATGATCTAAAACAAGCTCTTATTAGTGCTCCAGTTCTAAGCTGCCCAAATTTTTCTGAACCGTTCGCGATTCATTGCGATGCAAGCTCAGTTGGAATTGGTGGTGTTCTAATTCAAAATATAGACGGTGCCGAACACCCGATCGCGTACTATTCACGTTGTCTTAATACCCACGAACGTAACTATGGCATCACGGAAAGAGAGCTTTTAGCGGTATTAGATTCCGTCACCCATTTTAGACCCTACATAGAAGGGGCTCATTTCACGGTAATTACAGACCATTCGAGCCTGAAATGGCTTGGATCCTTGTCAAACCCAAGTGGTCGTCTGGCGCGTTGGAGCACTCGTCTTTCTCAGTTTTCCTTTGACGTCATCCATCGTAAAGGTACGCAGCATATTGTACCAGACGTACTTTCTCGCGTGGATCTCGCGCTAATTTCGGGTCTTGACTCTCAACCTACGTCGGACAAATGGTACCAAAATGCATGGCAAGGTTGCCAGGATTTTCCTCAAAGATTTTCTAACTTCCAAATTAAAGATAACGAATTGTATCGCCATACGAAAACTCAATTAGCCTTACGGGAGGACACTGCTTGGAAGAAGGTGATTCCTCAGGAAAATAGGAAAGCTATTATTTCAGACTCCCACGAGTCGACTCATTCATGTCATCCAGGAGTTTTTAAAACATATAAAAAGTTACAACTTCGATATTTTTGGCCTAACATGTACAAAGATGTCAAAGAATTTATTAGTCATTGTGCTGTTTGCAAAGCGCATAAAATCAGCACGGCACCACCGAACGGTTTATCTTCTAACCCGAAAAAAGTAACAAGGCCTATGCAGATGCTATCTTTAGATTTGGTAGGACCTTTGCCTCGTAGTTATTCAGGACATACGGTAATTTTAACTTGCGTTGATGTTTTCTCTAAATTCACGTGGTTATTTCCGCTGCGCAAAGGCACCGCGGGAAGCATAGTAAAGAATTTAGAGGAAAATATTTTCCTAGTACACGGTGTACCGAAAACTATTATTTGTGACAACGGGCCCCAATTCATCTCAAAAGAATTTAAGGACCTCCTTAAGAGTTATAATGTTCCACCACCATTTTATAACTCGTATTATACTCCTCAGAATAATGTCGTCGGAAGATACAACCAAACTCTTGGAACCGCGATGTCAATCCTGGTGGAATCAGACCACCGTAACTGGGCTAAATTTCTGCCACAGGTTCAGTCCGCAATGAACAACACTGTTAATTGCGCGACAAATTATACACCGTACTTCCTTATGCACGGCAGGGAGCAAATTCTCGACGGAGATTTGCACCGTATACCTATAGATAATGGGGAAATTAACTCGGAAAGAGGAGCTTCGCCCTCCGCTTATGCTCAAAGGCTACAGGGTCTAGCAAACATATACAAGCAGGTTTCAGACGCTTTGTTCAAAGCCTACAAGACGGGAGCAAATCGTTATAACTTACGCAGAAGAAACGTCACATTTCAAGTAGGGGACGTCGTGTGGAGACGAAACTTTGTTCAGTCAAACGCATTAAATTACTTCTCTCAAAAATTGTCCCAACGCTTCGTGCAAAATTTTATAATAAAGAAGAAATCGGATTTAGTGTATACCCTGGCAGACCTTACAGGAAAAGTATCTGGCGATTTCCATGTAAAGGATATCGTCAAGACGGACAATGTTCCGGTATAAATTCTTTTCGAACATCAGTGCCTCCGAAGGTCTGGCCAACTTTCGTGAGGATTGATATTATTAATAATTAGGAAATTCGGTTCCTTATTAGAATTTCTAAGCACGGAAAACTTCACCGGCCTGATCAACCGAGTTGAAGAATTCCCATGCCATCTGACAGACTTTGGTCCTGTCATAATTTCATTTCGGAAGAAATGTTTAAATACCTCGCGAGGGCGTTTTTTTTTTTTATATATCTGTTATTGTTAATTATAAGCTACTTGCTTAAAACAATTAACCATCAACTCCGGTATGAATGCTCGAATTGAATGGACTAGAAATAAAAAATTTTAGAATTAGTAATAATTAAAGTAGTATTTATTTATTAGTAATAATTTATTTATTTACTTAAACTTAAGTACACAAAAGACTCCAAGTGAACAAATGAACACTCATTTAAAAATATTATGAATTTTGTGTAATGAAATTGGCTAATATACCTTAACATGTAGTATGTGTTAGGATATAACATCTTGAAATGTAAAGAGTTACATTCCCACTGTCTCTTTCGTTTCATGATGGTGAAAACAAAGAAGCATTGTCTACAAATTACGTGCTTGAACACTGGTTGTTCTCGTTTCATCATTAATATGTAAACGGATATTTTTGTCATTGTTTTACAGTAAATGTCTTGATGGGTCATGAAAATATATTAAAGACTGCACCAAGCGGTGCACTGAACATTTAATCTCCTAGTGATAAAATGGAGCTGTTCGCTTTATTGCTGATGAAACGAGACATAACTTACTTGTTTTCCTTTATAAGTACGGTTCTGACTTATAAAGTGGAACGATATCCCACCACCGATCCTTCCACATTTTAAGCCACTTTGTTGATATGTTGATCCTTGAATCATATTTTCTTATATTTAACCTTAAGACCAGAACATGGGGAGATGTACTGAGACCTTTCCTTATGTTCTGAGTCAAATTTTTCTCGATAAACGTTAATTTTATTTATTGTTGATCCATTTACTTCTCATCAGTTATGTCTGTAAATACACTGGTGTTACTTGTTACAATTAATGTTTCAATTTATGAATTTTTGTTTTTTTTTGTATTAAATCTTGCTATCATGTAAGTAACCTGGGATGTTCCTTTCCTATTGTTATAGAATTCATATTATGAATATTATAAGTTTGTATTACATACTTGTTGGTATTGTCCTGCGAGAATTACTATTATCAACTTTGTTGAACAACGGTTTACAGAGAAAACCATAAGTTGTTTCATAACAATATCGATTACGCCTTCGTTACTGTTGGACGTATACCTAGATCACTGCACTAATAATAGTTGCATATCACTTAACACGATTGCACCTTCTATATTGATGGCTGTATACTATATTACTTTGGCTCCATTCTTATGCGATGGTTGTTGACTGCTTAACACTCTTTGTTGAAATAAGATTGTGTATTTTCATTAACTGCTCTGTTCTTTTGTGTGCACCCCCATACGACCTAGTTAGGTAGATTAGGTAGAAACATCGACAAAGTGTTTTCTTATCTCCTATGGAGAAGTAGAGTCAGTGATAAGTGAGGGTTGCTATGCTCCCTAAAAAGTGTTACCTGACGGGCTTATAACCCTATTTTTGGACAGTGATGCATTTTTGCATTTGGTTGTGTAAAATGAATGTGATAGACATTAAGGTATTACGTTAGTTATAAATGTAACGTCAACGGTTGTCCATGACGCTAAGTCAATTAGTCTTCACCCAGCATATTCAAGCTGTGGGTGTTGGCGGATCCCGTTCACGTAACATTGGTTACGTGAACGGGATTTATGTTTAGATTAAGTTTTTAAGTTTAGTTCCTACAATATTATAGTTATTTAAGTAAGAATGGCTACACCGCAAACCTGTTCATCCTGCCTTACGTTCGATGAAGTGCGACCGGAGTTGCGGCACGCCCATTCGCTATTCTCAATTTGGTTTAATTTTTGTTCTTTGAATACTTCCTATTGATGATTATTATCTACTGTTGATATTTATTGTTAACTTTGTTCTTCTGTTGTAGTAGACCCTTGGACTAACCTGGAAAGAATAGGGTTAGGTTATTTCGACAATTTTATATGTTTGAGGGCAAACATTTGGTGGCGAGGGGGGTAATGTTATGATGCAGGGCTAGACTCCTTTTGTTTTAATATTTTATTCATTAATTTATTCTGCATCATCACATTTATCCTCGCCAATTCTCTAACCTAGTTAGGAACTGGGCGATTGTCGCTGGTATTGGTTTTAGTAAAATTTCGAATTTTAATTTAAAATTTAACATCTGAACCGGGCGGAAACAAAAACACTTCTTGGCTGGGCAGTCAACGGGTGGGATCGTGAACTGCACAGCTGACAGTCACGGTGATTTTTATTTTGGAGTAATTAGTTGTATGGATGGATTCCATTCTTTCTTTTGTACCGTAAAATGCGAGTTTGCTTCGGGCACGACGGGATTCTTTTCCGCAACCTGTTAAACAACCATTCCCGATGTGGGTAATGGTGATTTCTTTGAAAGAAATGGTGTACGAGCGAACCACGCGACAATCGTAATCCGGTAATCAGCCGACAGCGGTAATCCGTAAATAATTGTCCCATCCGGCGTGAGATGAAATTATATTCAATCCTAAATTCGGCTTACGCAAAACCGTCAAGCGGGAGCCTCGTTATTTTGGACGTGTGCTGTTTGGGAATACTAACCGCACGTGGCCGGCGGCCGAGAGAAAGCTACTGGCCTAAGTTGCAGCATCCTCAGAACCCGGATACATCCGCGTTATTAGCTGGAGATCGTGGATGTGGCCGGGAGATATATTCCTGCCCCTTTCGGAGGCCCGATCCACGCTTCACGGGGTCACGTCAGCCGCTGGATGGAGTCCGGGGGACGTTCCGTCGCTTCGCCAATAAGAAGTCACAGTGTTCAGTAATAGGAGACGTAGTGATTCGCTCTCGTAGAGTAGATTATGATTACGGATACAGGTCGGTCTTGGGGTAAGTCCAAAATGTATAATTTTATAAATGTTTCAGTCATACTAGGGCTCACAGGTTAAATTTCATGTTTCTCAATACATGTAATAACATACTATGCACCGTTTTTTTTATTTTATTTACTATGTAAGACCATCCCTAAGAACAAAACAGGATTCCGACACGCGACCTTGGTTGCGAACCTTCACACCTGAGATCATTAAGTATAAACATTCTAGATGATTAATTCTAACCTAGATTGGCGCGTTCTACCGAACAAAGTTTATACAATTATTATTTGTACCCTAGGTCAAACCTACTTAACAATATGAATCCTAAAGTACTTTTTTTAGAATTTCTTAGGTGATAGAAATTAAACATTACTAGACCAGAATATATGCCGTATGACATATGAATTTCCGATTTTAAAATTTCGAATCTTTATTTATTAAATGGCTAGTCATTTTTATACAGTAATCGTACTATACAGCTTTGTAAATTTAAATAATAACAGCAATGAAAATCAAGTATCAAGATTAAGTATTAAGTCTATGGATCTAAATATATGGATATATAATACAGTAATTGTATACAGATTCGTAAATTAAAATAATTACAACAATGAAGATCAAGTATTAGGAACAAAAATAACCATTTTTAAACTTGAAATAAAAAGTGACTTTAGATCCTTATCTCTCATAAGTATAAAATAGGCTTTTGGAATATAAAAAATAGAGTTTAACATAATATTATCAACGCTAATATATTCTTTTCTATCCAAGTACTTAAATAAGTACTATAAAAATTGTTATTTTTTTAATTAATTACTTATATTATAGGTTAATACCTACATCATGTACAAACATTGCAATTGAAAGTTATTTAAAAAAATCAATTATACTTCTAAGGGCGCTTTATTCAATTATTATTATATTATTCAATTTGAAAGGCGGGTATGTGTACCGCCGTCCTGGTAACCTACACCTCTGCCATAGGTCACAAGTGGTTTGCTGCGTTTGGTTAGCAGGAGTGGCCGGGTTCATTTAGGCTAATTTTAGGGCACATTTCTTGAGGATGAAACTTTTTTTATCGATTCATATGGAATGGTTTCAAAGTTACGGTGAAATTCTGGAGAAATCTCAGATATCACAATTTTTACATTAAGTACAAACAATATTATAAAAATCAATAAGAATTATGAGAACCCACTAAAGCGCAGCCTATGCGTGGGTAATATAGTTATACATTATATTATTGTGCCTAGAAAGAAACAAACTATGGGCATATAACACAAAAACAAGATTACAATTTGTCTAAGCGGCTTGTATAAAAAGTGTTTACAATAGTGTATGATGAAGTTATTGAATTATTTCGAGAAAATATTTTTGCGAATTAGTGTCTTCACCATAATTTCCCCCCTACGCTTAAATTTGAAAATATTATGCGGAATTAGTGGATTCAAAAATATTGTGGGGAATCCATTATCAAGCAATCAGCAATTCCTCATACATACGAACCTATTCTGAAATCCACAGAAAGTTAGGGAAACCCAACCTAACTTAACCTGACCTCTAAAACTCTATAACTAAGAAAATATTATTATAGTCTCATCAGCTGTTTCAAAACTCTTTAGACTCTTGGGAGGTATTTAAAAAAAAAAAAGTAAAATAAAAACATCTTTCAATTTTTCTATTACTGAAATCTCTAAGGTTTTTCCAGTGCCTACCTTCATCAGTGCATGTATTGTAATATTTTTCTTCCATTTGAATAAGCCCTGAATCAGAAAGACTCTGGAGAGCAAAAGGGGTCAATTTATTAGAAAGCTATTGTGAAAATGTATTCAAATGATAATAAAACTACCACTTTATGTACACAATTTCATGTAAACGCTGCGCAGCTCTGAACACAAAGTACTAAAGAGGAGCCGAAGTTGGAAGTTCCCACAGGAACCCAAACAAAACACCTAATATTAATACTATTTTGATTATTTGTATGGTTCCATTTTTATGTGAAAAATCACCTGAAGGGCGCTGTACAAATGTTTGTATCCAATGTCCTTATTACAGACCACCTAGAAATGCGCTTATTACAGACCACCTAGCAATTATTTTATTACAGACCACCTAGCAATGCGCTTATTACAGACCACCTAGAAATGCGCTTATTACAGACCACCTAGCAATGCGCTTATTACAGACCACCTAGAAATGCGCTTATTTCAGACCACCCTAGAAATGCGCTTATTATAGACCACCTACCAATGCGCTTATTACAGACCACCTAGCAATGCGCTTATTACAGACCACCTAGAAATGCGCTTATTACAGACCACCTAGAAATGCGCTTATTACTGACCACCTAGCAATGATCTTATTACAGACCAATAACAATATTTTTTTATCAGCAAGTTTTCTCCGTGTGCTTTTGCCTAAATTACTCAGAAACTCTGACAAATGTAATCTCATTACTTTTAATTCATACATGTTATCTTTGGGGATGCTGTGATGCGGATATATTTGAGGAGAAGGAGGATTTAAATGGGTCTTGAAGAGACCCATGTTGTAGGAGAAAGGAAACAGAGGCCAGCAAATCGTTCCATAGCCGAGCTGTTGAACTTAAGAACGTGTCGTAGAAATGACCCGTTCTCACCGTAAACAAATGTTGGGCGTGCGTTTGGCGTGTTTTTCCCGACTGTGCACCGGTGAAGAGATCAATGACATCAAATCTTGTCAAATTATGCGTATTCCTGTTAAAAATGGTATTACAGGCCTTTAACGAAAGAATTGACAGATTTCCCAGCAAAGTATATATCGTAAAACGCGAATGTGTTGTATCCGCGGAACACATGTTCATAAAAATGCTAATATTATCGCATTTTATTTATCAGGATAACCACACCTACATAACCACTTGTTTCGGTATATTCTGAATAGACTCATATTTTATCAGGAAATTTATTGCTATCACGTTTTTAACAGGATTACAATAATACAGCCATATTCATTTTTTCTCCGTGCAGATAAATTTACATTTACAAAAACATCACGACAAGTTTCCATTTTTAAATCAAAATTTTAAAAATAATTATTTGCTTAGGAATTGCCGATATTATTTTATTCAGATATCCACTAAAGACTTCTGCTCTGCTTGCAGACTACAGGAGTTTCCAGGGACCAATAGCCAGGAGCGATGGCAAACGGCATCCTGCGGTCGGACTGTAGCCTGTCTAACAATTGTTCTCGTTCAAAATCAGTCCATTGTTAATGTTCCTATCGCTCTCCAATCCCCATGGTTAAACATCGCTTTATTTAGAAATGCAGCTTACCTTTGTAAAAGAGCACACTAGATTAGGCGGCACATGGTTGGACTTCACCCAGTTTAAGTGATGCTTACAACAGTTACATTTAATAGGTAGATATTAGGTCATTCACAGAGAGAGGGTGAGTATATATTGTAAATAGATTATTACAATATAGCGCCCCTGAGGTGATATCTCACAAAAGCGGCGCTATACAAATAGTCCAATAAATAAATAAATATAATGTTTACATTTTATTGCGTACATATGTATAGATATACAACGGAACTAGATAAAATAATGTAATTTTATTAAACTTTATTTCATTAAAACACACATAACTTTGTTTACATCACTTTATTATATACAACTACTACATGTTTTATGAACGAAGTTCACCTCATCAGAAGTAAGAAATGTAGATTACAATTGGAAAGAAGAAGTGGAAGGAGGGGGGAGGGGTTAGAGTGGGCGGGGTTTATCAGAATTAGGAATTACAATATCGTTAGACGGGAAAGACCAGTTGAGTGGGAAAATATTTAAAAGATAGTTTATTTCCTACGAGTAGTAGTAGAGTACTTAATGGTAGAAATGGTTTTTGGTGAGTACGACGTATAATGCATCATGACAACTATATTGTTATATCTTACGTATACGTACGCATATTGGGTTATTTTGACACGACAATTCTTAGTATCTATTTAGGTATTTATAAGCCTAAAAGACTTTTACATGAAAGTGATACATGATGCTGGGTACGTAGGAGAATATCAAGAAAATAATGACAGTATCTAGATGTTATCCATTATAAATTAGGTACGAAATGGTTCTATGAACACAGAAATATAAAACTGTGATTACAAGTCTAGTGAGAATGAAAACTAAACTAAATATAAAACAATACTAGTGAAACTACTGTAAGTAACATAAAACAAAATAGAAACTAGAACAGTACTACATACAAGACAAATCAGTAAAACTACTATAATTTGTAGGATTCAACAAAATGCTAGTATAGATTACGCTTAATTCTATAAATGGTGTCAATAAATATATCAATAGTACCTCCACACTTGTTGCCTAGATCATGCATCCAATTTGTTAGTGAGCGTGTCTGATAGTTGGTTGTGTATTTATTGCAGAAGGATGTTACATTTTGTCTTGTGTTCCTAGTCGGTACAAGGAATTTTATAGTGGCGACGATCGCAAGGCGAACAATTGAGTTATTAATGACTGAAATAGAACCAAGTCTGACAAACTTCGGTCAAACAGCGTTATTATGTGCAATTGATTCATCAAACTGATATTATTAATGTACTCGATTGGAATTTTGGGCTTAAAATTTATATACCTAAGAAATTTATGCTGAACTCGTTCTATGTTATTGAACTTTATAAAAAGGGGACCAAATATGTGAATTATATTCCACTTGATTTCTAACTAATGAAATATAGAGGAGTTTCATACAATCTAAGAACTTTAAATCAATTAAAGTTCTGCAAAGGAAGCAAAGCATTATTGGTTATATCGCAAATGTCTGCAATGAATGTCAAGTTTTCATCGAATATTACACCCAAGTCACGAATCTCTTACATTGTTTCGAAACGATACTACGGCGGGGTGGGGGGCAGCCATCTTGAATATTTAGGGTTATCTTGCTAAATTTGTTATGAGGTATTTAATAATCCATGCAAGTAGCAGAAAAACTACTCCGTATGAAGTAATACCAATCCATTGTTTTCTTTATCATAGGAACTAACACGTAGAACTACACTTCACAATGAACAACTCCAATGATTTTACCGTTTCTGTATGAGCCTAGGGTTGCCCAAGTATATAAAAAATAAATATATATTATTTTTAAAGAAATCCACCCACCGTGTCTCTCTAATGCCTTGTTGCATAAGTAAATAATTGAAATATGAATCATTACCTTATTAATAAATAACGTTGTATATATATATATTTTTTTTAATTCACTGTTTATTTGAAATAAATTCAAATTACGTTTGAATTTAATTGAAAGGAGGGGAGATTATGTATGTTTATTTTGATTAGCGTCCTTTACTTTGTTCCTTATTAGCTTACGGATTATACAACCATTAAAGTAAATTAAAACTATTTGAAGATAATATGAAAAGAATTAATATAAAATATTTTATGTAAGACATGGATCCTAGATATAAGCGAGAAAGAATGAATGAATTAAACGAATACATTCTCAAGACGCGAAGAATCAGACTGAATCGATTCATTACAGTGAATGAATGTACCCATGTCTAATGGATACGTAGATAGAAAAATGAAAAGTTCAATATTTTTTTTATACTCGTATGATTACTCATTCTGTTTTTCAGAGGTGTCGAAATACTCTCGTTTTTTCTGTGATAAATTACAGGAAAACTGTAAACTTCTCTCAAATTGTGAAATGACTGCAAGTGATAATTCTTAGGACTTGATTCTACTTCTCAAATAAGATATTAAATATTAAAAAAAGCTCTTTTTTATTGTTGACCTTTCAGCAAACCTTGATTTCTAATTTAAACCTGCATGCGTTGAAAGCCAGGGGAAATGTGCGATAACGTGAAAACGTATTTAAAAATTCGTGAATTTCGGTCCCTTGGGAAGTGACTGCGAACATATTGCACCGTTCGACGAAACGATATTTCTGTCGTTGTTTTTTGAACGCCTTTGTTTTCAAATATGTTCCATTCAAAGCGGGGTTTTAAATTTGATTGTAGGCAAAAAAATACATCGTTTTATATCATTGTGTAGTTTTTGGAAAATTATACCAGAGCGTCAAAGCAGAGATAAATGTTTTAATAGATTAATTATTTAATAGGTCTTAATTATTCTGAGAATATAAAATAAGCCATATTTGTAAAAAGTACTAACTTTGAGGATTGCCATAAAATACAATATAAAAACATACATTTGGTTTTAACCACATTATTTTAATTACACAACCGGTTTCAGAAGTACCCTTCCTTCATCAGAAGAATATTAAAAATCTGCCTAGTAAGATATATAATCAAAGAGCAAAAGGGAAGGGGTAAATAAGGGATTTCTGGGATGAACAGAGCGATTTATTGTAAATATGTCTAGAAAAGGACTAAAAGATAAATCAATTGGATTATTTAATAAAATTTTATTAAATAATCAAAATAATTTATCTTTAATAATAATGTATTGTCTTATATGTATCCATCGACACCCTTATTTAAGGAAACAAAATTATTAGACGTAAGACAGATTTATATACATGCACTCATAATGTACTATACGAATAATCCCAAGCTTCATAGTCTTGTTGATCACAGTTACACAACAAGACTAAGATCAGAACAAAGGATGATAGTAGCAAAAATGAACACATCATTTGGACAACGTTTCCATGTATTTCTGGCTCCTAAGGTGTATAATGGGTTCAAGCAGCAATGCAGTAAGATTAAAACAGGCCCTCTTCAAAACGAAATAACCGTATGACTCATAGAATGTGGCAGAATGAAGTCGGAAAGCTTCCTGAAAGAAATTATTGTCTGACTGAAGAAAGACCATTAAGTGAATTCATTCGGACTTCATTCATATTATCGCATATATATTTATTATTTTTGTTTTTGTTTTACCATTTGTATATCGATAGATGGACAACATTGTATAATTGTGTTTATATTTTATTTTATATGTTTTTTATATTTTCTTATGATTTCTTTTTATATTTTCTTATTTATTACCACCATAATACGGGCATTTGCCTAGTTTGGGGTATTAATAAAAAATAAAAAAAAATAAAATAATTCATTTATAATTTACTAGCTGACATATACCCGGCGTTGCTCGACTTTTCTCTACTTTCGATAAATATAAAATCCATGTATTATGTACGTAAACCTTCCGGAAAAAATTCTCTAAATGATAGTGAAAACCCTATCAAACTCCGTTGCATAGTTTAGAAGAACTAAGAGCACAAACAAACCGACGCGAATAGTGACATTGTTTAATAGTATTTAGGGATACCAATGTATTGTCACGATTACGAATTTACTAAAAGTAATCCCGTTTTTAGTTCATTATGATATGGGATATTCCCGAACGTTCCAGACTATTCCCATAAGGATATAAATTTTCACAAGCACGTCCTTCAGGTTAAATAGGGAACTTTCATCATGGATGGGGGATAGAGGGCTACCGCACCATATAACTCTCTTGATCGTACCGGGACTCGTTTCTGACTTTTACCAGCACTCATATTGTATACTTACTTTTATATATACATATTGATTTTTTGATTATTTTTTTTTCTTGAATTATTTTCGGCTCATATCTCTAATGACATAAGCAGAAAATTTTCCTTTCTTAGTAGGAACGGTTTCGAGAACTTTTTCATACAAAACTTTAATATTCATTAGAGGCCAAAATACCCAACCAAACTTAATAATTATTTTTTTAATCAAGGAACGTAGTAAAAATCTAGTACGGATATATGCTACTTTATTTAATGGTGTTTCAAATTATAAAATATGGGTAATGAAAGAATTCGATAGACAAGTATTTGTGATTTAGTGGTATTTGTTAAAAAAATAATCTTGCCTATGCAAATATAATGAAATATAAAATTAAACATACGAATTGTTAAAAAAATATATTTTGATGTTTTGTTTAATTTTCTTAAGATTATTTTTTAATAATTTTCATTGACTCGCAAAAAATTGATAAAGTTGTCTGCAAAGTCGTGAAAAATTAAATCCTTCAAAGCCTTTATTTTCTTGTAACACAAATAAATAAATCAGCACAAATCCGTACTGGATATTTGCCATAACTTTTGATTAAATAACAAATATTCAGTTTAATCATGTATTGTTTTGTATGAAAAGTGCCGCGCAACCGTCACCCTTAACTCCTCAGGCCATATTCTGTCAGCTTCCGCTTTGTATTTCAGCTTTGCCATAAAATCCAAATAAATGGAGTATTTCTAAATATATCCAAAAACTAAATATTGTTTTAGAAATGTGATGAAATACTCTCGCATGTGTAATATTATAAATAAACATTTTCTTTTTACAATAAAAACACATAAATTTGTTTTTGACCACTATAGTTTTATTTTCACTCTACCGGTTTCGGAAGAACCCTTCCTTCGTCAGGAGAATATTTAAAACTTCTTTCTTTTTAATATTAAATTTTTTTACTGCAAACTTTACTGCAAAAAATATTTTAAAAAAAACACTTATTTAATCAGACAAATGTAATACAAATGTTATTGTCACCTCACTTTTCTGTCGTTTCATAAAAAATAATTAAGAAAAAATTCTTTCAGTTTTTTTTCAAATTGCGGTCGGTACGTTTGGTTTTACAAAGGTACACATTTTAACTCTTCTGTGGTTTTCTAAATTTGATTTTAAAGCTTGGTATTTCGTCTTTCTAACACCGTTCAGATCATTCGAGTTGTTCCCAAAAACGAACAAATTAGCCTTAAGGGTTAAATCTAATAAGTTAGTAAATAAAGTTTTCTAGAAGCGCAGACCCTTGAAAAATCGTGAAATTTGACTTTACCTGCCAAGTATCGCCCTAGTGTTAGACCACCATTAAGAATTGAAACGTTTCTTGATACGGCTTTGGCCGTGTTTGGTGACAAGATCTGAATAGCCAGGTAATCCCCACCTTCCTTTTCTCATCTCCTTCCCCTCCCGACTCCCATTACCTTCAGCCTCACAACATAACCCAGACGGCTGGGAGAAGTTAGGATTCTGCTGCGGTTTCACGATAATAAAAATAAAATTTAAAAAATTACATAATATTTAAAATTTAATTTAATTATAAAAGATTAATAATCCTGTGAAATATGAAAAAAATACATTTCAAAAATATATATATACAGGGTGTATCGGCACGTACCCGACAAACTTTAACCAGCTATTCCTTAGCACATTTGGAGTAAAAAATGTTATGGGCACTTTGCTGTCCGGTAACATTTTTTTTAATAAAAAATGTATTATTCATATTTTCACCACATGTCACCAATGTTTTATCCTTTGTCAAAGTTTGAAAACCCATCTGGCAATATTTTGTTCGAGTTTCGTTGAATAATGTACGTACGTACCTACGTTGGCGCGCTTTTACAATCACAACGAAATGGCACGGCACCATTCGTCTCATTTTTAGCTATTATTATTTAGTGTGTATGAAAGAGCGAGGACACTTTTTGACGCACTTGCTAATAACAGCTGTTGAACGCGAGAAACAAGGCAAATGACAGTGACGGAGTGTGGATTTTTTATTTATTTTTTGTTTTTAATGGAAAAAAAATGTTACCGGACATCAAAGCGCCCATAACATTTTTTACTCCAAATGTGCTGAGGAATAGCTGGTTAAAGTTTGTCGGGTACTTGCCGATACACCTTGTATATATTTTTTTTTATTTGGGGGAAAAAATATTAAATTATTGGTAAGTGAACCAGAGTTACAATCACTCATAGACAGACACAGCCGAAATCATTATTATCTCTTGTACCCCCTTTCAAATTGGATTCGAGTTGCACATTATTTAGTATTTTACATCTTTATTTGATTTATATATAATCCCTGAAAAAATAACCCGATATGAGTGTGGTTTGGGCGTGTCAAACTGAATAAGATGTAACACCATTTGTTTTCTATGTTTCACCAACAAGATTATGCGATTTGTACTGTGAGTTTGAGTAATACACACTGTAGTATGGAATGCTAAGACTAGATCGTCTAGACTGAGAAATATTGCAATGGTAGGAGTAGCACATAAGCTGGACAAAATCCAAGTTTGATCCTGATATTCTGGAGCGTATTACGTTTTATGTCCCTGATAACTTCACCAGAGCTAGGCAGCATAGGCGGTTTATTTTTCCAAGAGGGAGGACCATCCTACCAATGATTATTCCTCTTGGGAGAATGACTACTCTATTAAACCACCTTTCTTCTGAGATAGACATTTTTCAGCCAAACCTCAACGAATTCAAGATTAGAATTAGTATATTCTAACACGAGGTTTCATCGCAACTGATATTTATTTATCTAAGAAAACAAACACTTTGTGGCTTGACATTATAACCGAATCGAGAAAAAATAAAAATGTTTGCCCACTTTTAAACAGTTAGAATTAATCGACAGTCCGAGTTTAAAGTTGTTGCCTTTGTTCCTGTGAAACCCTCACCCTTCTCATACCTACCCCTTCTCGCACATGCTTTCCTTTTGTTTCCTTTGTAATTTTCATCTTTATTTAATTAAATTTATGTTTCCATAGTCCTGAAGAAGGTTGAATGCAATCGAAACCGGTTGACTATATAACTCAATAAAGTGGTTCAAAAAAATCATTGAAAATTATTTACTAACGTCCGATTTACGAAAGAATAACACGAAATTTTATTTAAAAAAAAGTTAATTTAACAGTAAAGATTGGTATCAAACAAAGGCAAAAGACAAGCATAATCAAAGAAAAATGTTACCTTCGCTTTAAGTTCTAATATTAATTTTAATAATATTTATCAAATTTTTATAAGCAATAATTAGTCGCCTGAAATATCAATACAAATTGAAAATATCTAGCTAGTAAAAATAAATGCCGCCGACTGGAATTAAACCCGCATCTATTGCTTATAATAATTTGTTATCCTTTGTGCTATGCATAAAACCTTGTTTTAAAAACATTACTTTATCATTTAAAAAATATATATAATAATAATATTTCTTCACTTGTTTAGTGACCGATAGCAATTCTTCATATTTTAAAGTTAATTTTCAAGTTATGGGAAAGATTTATTCAAGTTCAGTTTTTGCTTCAGTTCTGTCAAGCAGAGCTAACCTATAATGCTATAGTAACAGAACTTGAATGGGACTTTCACAGAACCCGGAAATGAACGTTGAAATTTGACAACCCGTCCTTAGACTTTTACCGAAAAATCAAGGTCTTGACTTCAGTTAACAAGTCTAAGCATTCTTGACAAAGGTGAATTATAACCATAGAATGGCGATTGATCAAGAGCTGTTCATTATTTTTAAGTCTACGGAAGTGATGATTTGTAGTAAAGTCGGCGAATTAATAATACATTTAATAATTTTGAAAAAACAAATGAGATCATTTTTTTTTGGCGGGTTTTCTAAAATAGAAAGGTTTAGAGTTAGCCCAATTTGACTATATGAGTAATTTCCTCTTTCTAATGAAAGTCCTGGGGATAACTTTCGACTCTAAATTATGATCTGGAGATAACTTTCGACTCTAAATTAAACTTTATATCGCATATAAATAATATTAATAATAAAGGAATGAAAATGCTAGGCTTCATTCTTCGAAATTCCAGAGGTTTCAAGAATATTTCAACATTAAAAATTTTGTATACATCCCTGGTTCGTAGTCAAGTCGAATATAACTCCTCAATCTGGTCCCCCCACTACAAATTACATTCAGATTCAATCGAAAAAATTCAACATAAATTCCTAAGACACATTAATTTTAAACTCGGTATTCCCATTGAAAATATAAATTATAATTACTTGATGAAAAATCTAAATTTATTAAAACTCTCAGATCGAAGAATTATATCCGACTTAATATTTATGTTCAAAATTGTAAATGGTAGTATAGACAGTCCTGATTTAATTAACGTCATTGAATTTCATATACCCACGAGAGCTACTCGCTCTAAAATTTTGTTTAAATGCAACAATATCAGGACTGAGTATTCCAAACACTCGCTTGTCCAAGGTTGCATGAAGTTAGTAATAGATACGCAGATGTGGCAGATCTATTTAACTGCACGCAAGGTAGGTACAAGAGGGCTATGCTATCAAATCTTTTCAATCAATATTAATTTAATCTAATTCTACCTTATTTGCACTATAGAAACTTATGTACTTGTATCTCTTGTTTACTTACTTACTTACTCTCTAATGTCATTTCACAATCAAATGCCACATATATTTGTAATTCTTTTTTTTTTAATATTTCTACGATTTTAACTTTGACATGTTATCATTGTTTATGGTATATTTATACCGTTTATATTAAATAAATAAATAAAGTCTCCCAGCAATTCTTCTTAAGAACCAATATTGAACGGTTTCAATTTTTAAAATATGGACAGCATAAAAAGGAGACCAAACAACGCAAGCATATTCAAGACGGAGAAGAGCCAAGAAGCATAATAACCAAGAATATCATTGATTATGTTATTGATTAAGTACTCGTATGTATGTCATTATTTGTAAATGTTGTGAAATTTTACTAGAATCACTGTTTTTTCACAAATAAAAAATATTGGTTGTAGGACAATTCCAATATATGTAACTCCCTTTGACCAAAAACATAGAACCAATTCATGAACACACAAGTCATTATGTTCGCTTGCTTTGCTTTGCAATACGAAGCTTAACTTATATTATGTTTACGTAATTCTCCATAGAAACTCTCAGTAACACCAGGTAATCTGGGCAAATAACTCCCTCATTTCTGCAGCAAGTATTCATGCGGTGGATTTACTGAACCAGTAGTTACCATATCAACCATCCATAGGAAACGTTACTGATTAACTTCTTGAATGGATTTCACATAAATGTTGTATCAAGTTCTAAGTTTGCAAACGTATCGGGGAATATATTATGAAGCTTGCTTAGAATATATTTGAAGTTATGTGAAGTTACGAAATCTAATCTAATCTAAATAGTATAAAATAAAATCGCTATGCGCGTCTGTCTGTTTGTGCGCTTAGTTCTTCCAATCTACGCAACTGGTTTTGATTGGGTTTTCACTGTCATTTAAAAAATATCTCTTGGAAGGTTTTTTATGTTAAGTACGTTCATTTCATTTATTTGACCGGTTGGTGGCCGAGTTGACATAGCGTTTGGATTCCACCCAGGCGTAGTGTGTTCAATTCCTCGGCTGGCTAAGTCCTCCATCACAACACAAGCAACATTTTCCGCTTACGGTGGTGGTAGTAGGAGATTTTCAAATATTGTCAGGTTATTCGTAACCCGGGAATGTGTGTCTTTCTTAACAAATTATTTAAACGCCATAAAATGGCTTTTAAAATACATCGGATTATAAGCATACAGTGGTATACAGGAGAATATTAGTAATAAATTACGGAACAAGTAATGTGTACACAAAAATATTATTGCAAGTGATACAGTTGTTAATAGAAGTGCAGTGAGACAATACATAATTATAAGAAATATCTATTTGTAATAAGCATTTACATTGTGGCTCGTCATAATTTACAATAAAAGATTTCAATTTGTTTTAGACCACTTTAATTTGAATTTCACTCTACCGCTTTCGGAAGCACCCTTCCTTCATCAGGAGAATATTAAAACTGAAAGTTTTAATATATTAAAAAGATGTGTTTGTTAAAGATTAGTTAAAATATGTGTATGTTAAAGATTAAAAAGATGTTTGTTAAAGATTAGTTAAAATATGTGTATGTTAAAGATTAGTTAAAAGATGTATATGTTAAAGATTAGTTAAAAGATTTGAATTTTAATAAATCAACAATACTCTGTTTTGACTTTCTTTAAAAAAATGTAGTATGTAAATGCAGTCAACTCCCAATAAGATAAGCAAGAATTTGAAAAAGAAATTCAATTAAAATAATATTAGATATTTATTAACGATAAATATTCAAAACATATCTCACTAAATGTTATCTGTAAATGCGGGAGTACCCAAATGATTGAAACCAAATACCATAACGGGCTAATGAAACAATAATTCTAACCCAGGGTTGATCCCAACTCCCAACGGGATATCTAACCTCACAAATGAAACATTAAACCTAAACGTTTCGATTATAATCTTCTGTACAACTTGGGTATCTGTGACGTATCGATTCCTTTGGGCTTAGTCTACTATTGATTCGAGATTATTCTGCTTTATCTCAACTATAAAGGAGAAAATCCAAGGTAGAGAATCTTCTCGAACAGTTTAAATCATTTGTCATAGATTGTTCTGTGTGAATTTTTAAGTCAAACAATTATAAGAAATAATTTACGTCTCGAGTTATTTTTTTCTAAAATCAGAGGCGGCTCGTAACTGAAATTTCCAGCAGGTCATTTCACTTTTAACATGTACCTAGTATCTAAGAAAACTGCAAAATTATCTTGATATTAAAGGTCTCATCAATTATTCATCGCTGAAAATCTCGTGAAACCGTTTAAATTTGCCTCTCACAAGTTTCAATTTGTGAATATTATAGCGCTAATATTGTAAATTAGTATTCTTAAACAAACTCTTTCCAGTTGCATTGGATCACATATGACCAGAGTTGTGCAAAATATAGTTGATTTTAAGGCGCTTCGTGCACGCGTCTATAGTTCACGGGGTACGTTATATATCTGCACTTCCGATGCTGTCCACGTGTAGTATGGTAAAACAAAGTTTTGTGTGCAACGAAAAAAGTACGACTCGTTCGCACGGTTTTACGCGGGAGTCCTTCTCCCCAGAGAAGATACATACTAGCTTATAATTGCTCAAATAATGACCTTGCGGGAATTATATTTGAAGCATACATTCGTTTATCGATGGCCGGAGCGCAGATGTCGTTGTAAGTTATGTGAAAACTGAAGACAAGCAGTGCAATGTACAAATGCATATACAAGGCACTGCCTCTGCTCCAAGATACACAATTTGGGGATGCCATAGTCCCACTGGCTTCGGACAGTTATATAAGACATACTAAGAATATACACATTTCTGGCATGCGTTTTCCTCTTAATTTTATCGAGTGAAATATAGCTGTGAGATATGTTGCTCATATAATATAAACACCACTACGGGAGTAATTTTGAGTCAGAATATCACCGAATAAATATTCTATCTACGTAAATGTTTAATATTTACATGCTTAGCTATTAAGGGGTGAAGCATCATTAAATTGCGCTATTTAAATATATTGTCATCATCATGAATGAAGATAATATCTTCTATAAGCCATCACAGAAAGATGATACTGTTAATTAATAGTCACTTCTGCTATTGTAAATTATTATTGACTTCAGAATTCAGCGCTGCACCAAAAAAACGATATATCCAAATTACAAATAAGATCTCTCGATCTTCCAAGCCACAGACAGTCCAACGAAATTGATTTTCTGGTCGACGAAGAATTTTAATGATTGAAATTTTCAGTTTCACAATTTCTTCGGGCGTACGCACACATGCAAAACCAGTGATGCCATATTAAACAAATTAAAAACCCTGTTTCACGGGTAAAAAAACCAATCTTTATATTTAGAAAAAACCTGTTTAGTGGGTTATAAATACCAAATACAACGTACAAAACCATGTTTTTATGTTTTAACCCTCCAGCGTTTGAGGATTATACTCGTATATGACCTGCCGTTCACATTTTATAAAAGTATTTTTATGTTTTTTCTATCATGTGGAAATACATAATTTTTTTACGTTAGAAAGAGAAATAATAATTATTTCCAATATGTTTCAAATATTTATACTGGAATCCATTAATAAAATCCTAAATATAGCCAATTCATATTTCGCGCCCCGATCGTAAGAATTGGTTAAAGAGGAAGCTACAAGCCAAAAATGTGTATATTCTTTGTATACCTTATAATGTAGGTAATAGGCATTAAAATCGTTTGACAAACGGAGTCTACAAATGTTCGATTTTAAGCACAATACTGGTTTTAATTTATTTTGTAAATAATTTTATAAGAAAGCAAAAAAGTTAATCAAGTGAAACTGTCCCAAATAATCTTAGCTATAATACTGTATTTTTTAAAGGTTGTTTCCTTTACGCGTTCATACATTTCTATTGGAAAAATATATTTTTTAGTATGTTACATTTATATTTTTTACTGACTAATTTATATTTTTATATGTATTCTACTCAAGCGAAACGATAAAGAAACCTTCAATTTATCTAAAGCATATTTTTTGGTATTCATAATTTTCACCAATTCGTTATAAAAATCAATCAAAATAGTGATTTAGCATTAAGCTTCACCTAAACTATAAAAATTATTTCTTATTTATTTTTTAAATCAACGAGATAAAAGTTAAGGTACAGTATTCTTACAAATTTTCCAAACAAAACGAACGTCTAACGAATATCAAGTTCTTTCAATTTTTTTAGCAAAAAATTAAGTAAAAATGTGGTTAGCGTTTTTGACAATATTTTTCACATTTGAAAATAAAATTTTATTATTTAGAACTAGTTATGTTTATTTTAAATGCATACACCTGAAAGATTATTTTATCTAGTTTTAAAAACAGTATTTTTTTACGGAAAATTTAAAAATAAGATGTATATATCGAATTTTAAATACACAGAAAACACTGCAAACTGAACAAATTTGATGAAAGTTTTGAAGGGTTAAGTAAGCTATTTATTGAAAATTTAAGTAAAACAACGTTACCCACCTAAGTAAATTATCTTTAATGTGTTATTATAACAATCATTATTTAACTGTTACTATTTGAATCAAAGAAAATAAATATTATTAAAAAAAAGGATAAACATAAAATACAAATAAAAATATTTTCATTATTTTTACCGAACACAAAATCATCAACATTGTTGATGACGATGACTACATTTTAGAAAACATTAATTTCTACTCTCCAGTACGAAACACACGATAAAACCAACTATTCCACAAAGACTTGCACAAAATACAATAACATCTGTTCAGAAACTGATACCATCCATTTATCCTCTCAGGTGACTAGTCAATTTAACAAATGCATGTTAGTAAAAAATAAATAACGAGGTTAATTACAAACTTCCTACCCCAGCTCTGTGTAAGAACGATGAGTTATATTACTCATCTTCGTTATAATATTATTATTTTTTTAATGATAAACTAATCTTTATAAGACAAGGTTTTTTATGCATAGCACAAAGGATAACAAATTATTATAAGCAATAATTAGTCGCTTGAAATATTTATACAAATTAACAATATCTCCCGAGTAAAAATATTCGTTAATTTTAAGTACCTATTTTATATTATCATATAAAAAATTTGCACTTGGAATGTTCTAACGCTATATCAACCTGGCGCCCTTCAGACACTAATAGATCAACTAAATGCATATAAAGCAGACATCACGGCTCTACAGGAAATTAGATGGCAGGGAAATGGGATCTTTGAAAAAGGAGACTACTGCATGTATTACAGCTGTCACGAAAAGCACCACATAAAGGGGACAGGTTTCTTGGTAAGCAAACGAGCTAAGCACCTCGTCATGGACTTTAAGGCACTCAGCCCTCAAATGGCGTATCTCAGAGTAAAGGGAAGATTTTTCAATCTGAGCATACTGAATGTCCATGCACCCACAGAGGACAAACCCACCGATATAAAGGAAGATTTCTATGACAAGCTGGAGAAAGCTTTTGATGAATGCCCACCGCGTGACATTAAAATCATAATAGGGGACATGAACGCGCAAGTTGGTAGGGAAGCCCAATTCACACCAACAATAGGAAAACACAGTCTCCACCTACACTCAAACGAGAATGGAGAACACCTGATAAACTTTGCAGCATCTTGGGTCTTGTAGTAAACCAGCAGAAGACCAAATACATGGCCGTAGGAAGTACCCAACAAACCCCATCTCTCGTATGTGGAAGCCAAAATTTTGAAACGGTACCAAGATTCACATACCTGGGCTCCCTGATAACAAACAATAACAACACTACAGAGGAGATCCAGAAGCGCATCGTGAATGCAAACCGCTGCTATTTCCGCCTACAAAAACATATAAAATCCAGACTGCTTTCCAGAACCACCAAGGTATTAGTGTACAAAACACTAATTAGACCAGTGCTTACGTACGCAGCCGAAACGTGGGTTCTAACTAAGAAGAATGAGCGAGCACTGGACGTTTTTGAAAGGAAAAAATTTTGAGGCGCATCTTCGGACCGGTTCTAGAAAATGGATTTTGGCGCAGACGTTATAACAATGAGCTCTATACTCTGTTTAAGGAGCTAAACGTCACAAAATTCATAAAACTGGGAAGACTTCGGTGGCTAGGTCATGTGGAGAGAATGACCGAGCATCAAGAACCAAAGTCCCTGCTGAGCTCAAGACCGATAGGGAGAAGGAGCCTGGGAAGGCCAAGGTTAAGATGGAGCGACAACGTCCTCAAAGATTTGTCTGCCTTGGAGCTTCGAAACTGGAGAGAGCTGGCGCGGGACCGAGATGAGTGGAGGAAGACTCTTGAGGAGGCCAAGACCCACCAGGGGTTGTAGAGCCAAAAGTGATGATGATGATGACCTATTTTATGATGTGTACACTATTTTATATAATTTAATTTTATCTTGATGTATATTGTCAGTTTGTTTTTTATAATTTATTTTTCTATTAACTCCGCCATCAAAATTATATTGCACAGTCAATAATAATAAAAGCAACAAAAAATCATAAAAAATCTCGGATATCAAAACCATCACTTTATACACACGATAGTATCTATAGGTAATTTTTTAGTAAGCCGGAAGGATAAAAAAGATAATTTAGCCATTTAAGTATTTATTCCATGCAATGTATCGATTGTCCCGCGTTTTATATAGGCAAAACGTCGCTTAGTATTAATATCCAGGTCAAAGAATACCTAATGCTGCGTATACATACGCGAGCCGAACTGAACCTCAACTTATGGGAAAGGAACGAAGCAACCGCAAATGGCGCGAAACAGTTGCTTCGGTCCTTTCTAGTAATTCGTGGCTCAGTTCACGTTTAAGTTCGCAAATGTATACGTACCATTAGATGCCTACATAGTAACAGCTTCTCCGAATTTGCAAATCATCTCATTGAAACAGATCATAAATTTAATAAAAAACAGGGGTCAGGTTACTTCATAAGAATGCAATAGGGATCAAACTGGATAACTAGGAGGTACTAGAGTTACGGTAGGCCAATAACATTAATGGCCAAGTCATCAACAATCAAATCAATCTAAATAGAAGCCCAATACTTAGGTTGTTCCCTTTTGACAAAGACCAATATCTTCCCAACCCCCTACCAGCTCCTACAACCTCTTCCATTGGAACTCAGCCTGATTTCTTGCAACCCATTTAAGCTTAATGTATTGATAACACATGTTACTACTTGATTATTAAAGTGTAATACAGTATTTACACAGCCCTGATGAAGCTACAGTGATACTAGAGCACCCCCAAATGGGGTATGTTGTGAGGCAGAACGTAGTAGGGAAGGGAAGGAGAATATGAAGGTTGGTAAGTACCTGGCTATTCAGATCTGGTCACTAAAAACAGCCATAGCCATATCAAGCAACGTTTCAATTCTGAATGGTGGTCTTACACCAGGGTGATACTGAGAGCATCTTCCACTCTGGAACATGCCACAAGCATACTATATATTATTTTAAATTAATAATTTTTAAAATAACATAAATTAATCAAATACAATTTTCTTGCGCACACAGGGATTCGAATCCGCGACATCCAGCTTGCTAGTCGAGAGCCTTACTCCTCGACCACATAAAGTAGATTGTAAAATAAATCCAGCAATATGGCTGTATAATAGTGATGATATTTAACCGAATTCTTTAAAAGCATATCATCACTATTATACAGCAATGTTGTGGCACGTTCCAGAGTGGAGGGTGCCACAGCCATGTTGCTGGATTATTATACAGCCAAGGAAGGTGCCACAACATGGCTGTATAATAATCCAGCACCTTCCACTCTGGAACGTGCCACAACATGGCTGTATAATAATCCAGCAACATGGCTGTATAATAGTGATGTATAAGAGTGGAAGGTGCCACAACATGGCTATATAATAATCCAGCATCATGGCTGTTTAATAGTTATGTATAAGAGTGAAAGGTGCCACAACATGGCCGTATAGTAATCCAGCAACATGGCTGTATAATAGTGATATATAAGAGTGGAAGATGCCAGAAGATGGCTGTATAATAATCCAGCAACATGGCTATATAATAGTGACGATATACTTTTAACTGAATTTTTTACCTGAAAACAAGTAATAGCATTCTTATTCCAGATATTAGAATTTTATACATTATATATAAACCCGACAGTAGGTACATATGGGGATTATAAAAAGGTTATGTGGAGGGTATACGGAGTGAAGTGGATATGTAGAGGTTTGCAGGCTGCTGAGGTCACGGAAGGAAATGCTCCTGACGTAAACATAATCTGAAGACTAATAAATTGTACGAGGTCAACCGCCAAATCCAGAGTTGTAGTGGTTGAAATAACGTTTAAAAGATTGGTCTTTGCACTTAAAAAATGACATGGAAATATAAGAAGAGCAGTTCTTTAGTATATATGTCGTTTAGTGTTGGATATTAGGCACCTTTACAAACTGCCCGTGATACTAGATCCAATGGGAATAATGTCTGTAATGTACTGGTGTACTATGTAATTATTAGACAGCTTCCCGTTCCATCCAAACTGCCCGTGATACTAGATCCAAGGGGAATAATGTCTGTAATGTACTGGTGTACTATGTAATTATCTTCTTGGTATGAAATACAATTCAGATCGCGAGTATTCAATAAATGCTTCGGTTCGTCAAAATTATGAGAACTTTTGTAAAACAATTGCAATGAATCTCTAGCAGGGACGTAAGTCCGTTCTATCAGAGACTATGAGTTAGTCTAATGTGGGACGCAAATGGAAGTGAGTGCCTTACCTGAGAATCGGCTATCATCGGTTGCACTCGGAACCATTCGGTTACAACCATCATGCTATCTCTGTCACATGGTGCAAGTACCTCTACCTATGGAAAACCTTTAAAACTACGCTAACTGTATATTAAGAAATTTGATCTACATACTCTACCGACATCTAGCGGGTAGTATCGAAACTGCAACCAAATAACACTACAATCTTGTACTTATCCCTTTATTTAAAACAACATTTGGCCAATAAAATTTCGGACACTTTGCAGCAAAGCTGAAGAATTAACTTTCACTCATTATTAGACAGAACACAAATAACTGTAAATATAAATTATTGAACACCAAGAGTTGGATCACCAGCCAAGACAGATTTATTTTAATTTGTTTGCCATATTGCGTTGTGAACTGTGATCTTTTAATAGTAGGTTAAAACTTCGCCTGCTCTCTACACAGAATTTCCTAGCGAGACATGCACCGTACATCACCCATGTAATGCATCAAATAATGATTACAAAAAAAAATAAAAAAATAAAGACTCTAGACCACAACTGCATTTTCTCGTTAAAGACGTTTTCAAAACAATCATTTAAATGGTTTGGATCTAAATAAATTTAATCAGTAATTCAACTCCATGTTTTTTAATATCCCATATAAATGTAATGTTTGTCCAATATTATGTTTTCGGGTATAAGAATCAAAGTCGAAGAATTCACAAGGTGTGGTGTTTGTATTAAGGTGTATAAGTGAAAGGGAGATAATATGCTTGCGAGAATCTATAAAAGGCGATGCATGCAAGTAGAGTATCTCTTGTTGTTACAAGCAGCTTCCTAATAAATACCAGTAATTGATTACGTATATACTTTACTGTGTACTACCCGACACGAGAGTAATGTACATTACATGGACAAGTTTTTACACCACACAAGTCTACTATCGATTCCATTTTCCATTAATTCCAACATCCATTGATCATCGCCGCTTTGAAGGCATTGTGCAATAGTATTCATTATTTATGTTTCGTCCATCTAACAATAGTGTACTTTACATTTTACTATATTCTTCGCATAAAAAATAAGAAAATAAAAATGTAAAAACCTTTAGAATTGCGATAGAATACGTTGCCTTTAAGAAGTCAACATCGCTTGAATGTTAATCAATACTCATACATCCTACTTGTCGGCCAAATACAAAATCTGTTATATTTTCAAAAAGCTTTTATTCTGTTCAATGGCAAACTCAACCACACTTATCCAAGTGCGGCCTGACACTATCTTACGAGTGTTCCGGGCCCTTCAATTCTGTTGTTTATCTTTCGAGAACTCTATATTATTTTCTATTTCAATGCCGAAGGTTCCTAAGATCGACCCAAACGAATTTTACGAAACTTGACATTACCTTTGTATGTGGTACTTTGGTGTACAACTACCACCCAAGTTTAAAGGGGGAAATATAAATTATTCAACATTAGCAAACTATTAATCTTCTTTTCAACGAAAGATTTTAAAAAAACTTGGCTTGCAGATAATGTCTTTATAGCTCTGAAAGCCTTTAACGATGGCTTAAAACATTGTAAAATCTTTAACGGCTTGTACATATATCAGGATGAATGTAAGATTTATGATAAATAAAGTGATGATCAACAGTTATATCAACCATAGAAGAAAATAATGGAAAGAAAAGAACGGAAATAAGGAAAAGAAAGAAAGAAAGGGAAGAAATGAAAGAAAGAAAAATTAAAATATAAAAGAAAAGTGAAAAATAAAAAAGAGAGAAAATAAAGAAAATAAAGAAAAGAAAGAAAAGAAAGAAAAGAAAGAAAAGAAAGAAAAGAAAGAAAAGAAAGAAAAGAAAGAAAAGAAAGAAAACTAAGAAAAGAAAGAAAAGAAAGAAAAGAAAGAAAAGAAAGAAAAGAAAGAAAAGAAAGAAAAGAAAGAAAAGAAAGAAAAGAAAAGAAAGAAAAGAAAGAAAAGAAATATTAAATTAATTTTGAGTTGTCACGCCTATACAAACGCGATATTACAGCGTGTGCTATTGAGTTGTGAGGAGTTGCACGATACGGCTAGAGGTTGTAATGTTTCACCTTTTTGGGGTGTTTATATTTATATAATTCTTTTTTTTTTGTTTAAAACAATATAGAATTTTCTTCTCTCTTGGCTATGATCGTTATTTATTCTTTTTTTTTTCTAAGGCTTTACATATGTGTTCGTAGGGCTGGAAAATTCTTCCCCCTCAACACATAAGCCTCCGTGAAAATTGGACCCTTAATTTCTTTGATAACTACAGAAAGCTACTTAAAGCTCTCTTGTACTATATATCTTTATAGACATATGTACTTAACTAATTTAATACGTTATCTACGGCCTTGAACGCAAATATTTTCGTATTTATATTGTAATTAAATTCCATCAAACGTTGTGTAATTTGGTAAGTTTTTAGATTCTCACGGCCAAAAGCATTTTTGTTGTTTGTTTTTGGGGTGTTATGCCGTGTTGCGCTAACTCCTTCTTTAGCCGACGTTTCGGACAGCGTTGCAGTGTCCATCATCAGGGCAGATCCGGTAGATCCAAGGATCTGCCCTGATGATGGACACTGCAACGCTGTCCGAAACGTCGGCTAAAGAAGGAGTTAGCGCAACACGGCATAACACCCCAAAAACAAACAACAAAAAAGTTGTGTAATTTTTTTGATTTATGATATAGGATTTTAATTACTTTCATTTTGTGGTAACCTTGGTTCTTTTCAGGTTAGTGATTGGGTAAGGAGTTTGGATTACGTCGAGATATTGCGAACGCTGGTATCATTCAACCTAACTAAAATTTTTCTGATAATCCCTATCTCCTAATTCTAATTCCTTTAGAAACCGTAAAGCCTGTGGAAAATACATAACATTTAATTTAGTGTCATAGCATACATATATAGTTAAATCAATCGAATATAGGTTAGTACAATATTAGTTATGAATCATATGCTCTCTAAAATTCTCTCCAGTTCTGCGACGACCTGTGGGGTACATACATGTAGATTTAATTTTTGTAAGTATGGTTAGTGTTTAAGATTTTGTACGAAGACGAACTCGGAAAGCAATATTGCTGCTAAAAATTTGGCGCCTCCTCCTGCAATGTAACCGGGTGAACCAAGGTCGAATAAGACTTTCACACCGTCGTCAGGTGCCTCTAGTGGTAGGTACTTGCGAGGCTTTCCCACACCTCCAGATCCACAACCCTCTAGCGCTACGATCGAACCTCCCCCGGGTCCAGTACACTCCAAATTCCATCACCTCCGGATTTACGACTACTGAAGCGAACCGGTTTCGTCTTCTGAACAATCATATACTCACGGTTGTTGTAATGACAAGTTTCCTAGGCTTGCCACCACTCCAAGAAGCGATGTGACATGACCATTCTTAGGCCTAAAACGCCAGCTGTAGGCGGGTTCACATCACCCAGTGGATTATACATTCAAATACATATATGTATACATACGTTTTTTATAATTCACAATGTAACATTTTCTCACATGAAACATTGGGAACCAAGAATCTCAAATCCCAGGGTTGTGAGTCCTGAGTCCGATATCTCGATACATAAATACTAATAGGAAATACGAATAAATACGATATACTAAGTAATATATTTGTTTGTTTGTTTGACAATTTTGGTATCGCGGTCTGACAACCACATTTTTTTTGTTTTCGTTGATGGGTTTTATAAGGAGTGACCACTCCCTCCTCTTCTGGTTGAATTTGACTGAGTTATTTGACATTGGGTGGAAATAGGTTGTACTCATACGTACAAAATTATTATGACACTTAGATTTGGCCACTTTGGATATGATCACATAACTAGTATGTGCGACTTAATTGAACCATAATTAACCGAATATGTATCTTGAGTGAGCTATTCATCTCTGACGTACATAGTTAGGTATTTAGGATGTTTTCTTATTGATATTATTTTGACTTCTAGCCAGTGTATAAAACACACATGAATATGCTTGCTGTGATTTGGCATGAAGAACTAGCTTTGAGAAACCTGCCCTTATCAGACACGATGTTTTATTTATTTTAGAGTTCGACTGGAATGCAGTTCGTGTAATTAAGAGGACTTTGACCTATTTTAAAGTCTTATGAATTCTTTGTGGGTTATATTTGTATCTGTTATCAGTGACGTAATATCTACATCAGCTGATAGTTTAGAAGACCAATCGTACATTATCGTTTTTGGATTTTCATAGTACATGTTGGTAAATAAGGCTTACCTAATTTCGAAAGAATATTTAGAAGTAGGTATTTGTTTTTGACACGAATGTGGTAATAGGTATTTGAAGTAGACATTTGTGCATGACACAATTGTGATAATAGGTATTCGTGGTATATGCATCATTATATGTGAAATGGTACAAAGTTATACCATATTATAGGTATCATATGTACCTAATTCATGGGATAGATCTAGTCGCTGAAATATCGCAACCAGAGGCTGGACCGAATTATAACCTATATATATAAAATATTATAAGATTTCACTTTTTTTTTGATTTCTCCCTCATCGGCTTTCAGGAACGTTGTCCCTTATGGCTTTTCTCCCCTCTCGGCTCTCAGGAACGTTGTCTTTTGATTTCTGAATTTTTATTTTATATTTTGATTTCTTTTGACTCACCTACCTTGATCGATCATGCAAATATATCCATTCGGGTTTACACGAAATTTGCGATCAAGGTTCCAAAATATTACCTACTTGCTGTTTAGAATGTAGTCTTAATTAAATTGATTCGCGACTACCATTTTTTTTTCCATTTGACCGCGGCTTTAAGGTATTGATTTAGCTTTCGTAAGTGTTGATTGACGTAAGGACTGAGGTTAATATTTTCCAAAATATAACGCAGATGATTAGATATTTAATATTATTATTTATACAAAATCTGAAATAGTCATATTATTATTATTACTTTTATCTTGAAACAAAGGAGAGTGATTATTGTTATTTTTCCCGAACCACTATTTTAAAACAAAGAGGTAACGTTTATTTTAATTTTAAACTTAACTTTAAAGTATCCAATGGATCCTTTATTTCCGAATTTATTTCATTATTACTTTTAAACAAAGAGACGATATTTATTTTTATCATTTTCACTTTTTTTTAATCCTTCCGAATTCTCTACGTACTTATTTTAACTGAACAATAAAATCACAAAGGGATTAAATTTAATCAAATCTAATCATTGATATTACTTTTCGAACTGTCTAAATTGTGTTTCCTTTTAAGCTAAGATGTAAATATTTACTATTAATAATATTTTTAAACAACTTGATACTAAATTATAATCTATTTTTAAATATCAATTCGCGAACACGTTCACTTTAGATTAACGATAAAACTCTCAATTAAATTTGAATGTTTTCACTTTGAATGAAATAATTATTTTTAAATTTTAATTAATTCACAATTCACTTTTTAGCACTTCTCACTTGACACTTTTAAGCACTGAGTTTAAATTCTACCTATTTATTTACACTGTTTGATTAAATTAAACAGACTTATTAAAATTTCACTGATTTTATTACTTGTACTTTTCCGAAATTCTCTAAGTCCAGGGGCTTATTTAAAATTTAACACTTAGCGATTTTCCAACTGTTAATCTTACCAAAAACGTAGTACTGCGACGTATCCTCCTTTTTCAAAACCTCGACTGGCTGTCTCCTGACTGATGTGTCCCATCTTTTATACCCCTTTCAGGTTCCAAAAGACGTATCTGAATTTCTCTTGATGCTTAATTCTATCTCCTATCACCTCGTAAACTTGAACATCCCTCTCACTAATATTGATTGTACATCCATACGATCTTTTGTCGTCCGGCTCTGGGCGGCAGTTAGTTTTTCTCTCACGTCGCTAGATTGATAGGGTCCGAATCGGGTAAGTCTGCGTTCATTGCCCAAGCTTCCTTTGTTCCATGGTTCATACAAAATGTAGTTAAAATATCATGATTTTGCGTTCCTTTTTTTTCTCAATTCGCGATAGGTCCGTCTCCAGTAACATATATATAGATCTCAATTTTATGCATCTTGTGCGAAAAATGATCAAATAGATGTCGAAATCTTTACTATGCATTTTTGAATTTCGATTTGTCTAAAATCTACTTAATTTTATTTTCACCTATATGAGATTTTCCATTTTCACCCGTACCTTCTCTCTTTATGTCGCAGATTTGAGTTTTTCCTTATTTTTTGGATTTTCTTTTATTCGCGACGTTTTCCTGCACAATTTTCTTCTTTATCCTTATGTTATTTCTCATAACTCTATAACTAATTATATTCCAAGCCGTATTTATTAATTTTACGGATAACTTAGAATATTATCGCTCTTCTCCACTTGGATCATTCCTTATCACCGTTCTTTACCCTTTCTTTATTTTTTCCTCGCTTTTCCCGATGTGTGTGGTCTCCAGGAAAATTTCATACTTCATTTATTATTAATTAATATATAATTTTCCACACTTCTATGAGAGATATACCTAATTTGACTCTGGGATATCCGTCACTTTTATTATCTTACTCGATCTCCGCCCCATTCTCTATCTTTGTCATACAAAATTTCACATATATCATACGTCTGGACATCTGTTTACATCTCAAATTTATGTACTACGGCCATAAATTTAATTTAATTTTAGAGCCATTAGTTTTAATCTATTTTGCTTTATCTAAATATTCCATAAGCCTTACGTTAAATTTTATTGGTTTTCTAATCGTTTATTACCTTAACGTAAACAAAAATCATGTTCGAATTTCGATTGTTTACCCTTTAAAATACACATGAGACTGTCAACCTTTTATCTCATGTCACTTCTTCTGCAGTCTTGTGTAACTCTAATATCTATCTACCCTGATAATTATGTAAAATGCCTACGTTTCCTGAATTTAATCTATCGCTTTATGTTTAGTTTTACTGTCTTCTTCTGATACTCAATTGTCATGTCCCTAGGACCTTTGTAGCAGCTCAAAATCTCTGTATTTTCCTTTCGTCCAGTCTCTGCACTGTTTCTAAAATGTCTATTTTTAATGCGAGATTTTCATTCCCAAATTGATTTTCCAATATGTCCGCTTCATCTTAAATTGATAACGATTAGTTTCTAATGTTCCTAACACTTTCGTTTTCCTTTATTACGGTTTTCTATCGAACTTGACACCCTACTTCTATCATAAATAATTGCACTACAGTTGAAAATTCTGCCAGTAACTTCCCTAAGTTTTTCCGCCCTTCTTTTATACTATATTTCATTTAAACTTTCCATTGTTTTTCGTGTGTGTTTTTTTTTTCCAACATGAAAGGTCCCAAAGCCCTCGGTTTCAATGGTTCGCTATCACCTAAATGTCTCAGTTATTGTAAACATTTCCTAGAGTTTGTCGCCTCGAACGTCAGTGTTTATACCATAGTGCGTTCACCTCTAATTTTTGTGGGAACGGAAATGCAATTAATTATCTATTTTAATGTCGGGTCCAAGGTTCATTTCTTTGTCTTTCGTAGACACACGCCCTTCCGTTCACTGATTGGTCATTCAAAATTTTATAGCTTTTTGTTTAGATCCAATTGGTTGACAAAATTCAATGTTTATTCTTTAAGCCTAAAAAGGGTAATCCTCTCTCGCCCTAGACGATTTTAATGACCTCTGTGTATACGCTCTAGAATCTCGATATAATTTCAACTATTACAGATGCCTACTGTAAACAAACTGGATCGATTTTTTTCTTCACCAGATGTCGTTAGCATGTCCGTTTTCATAAATACATTTTCTTTTGGAGGAAACCTATTTCATCACAAGGTACGTAGGTTAGACCAGGTTCGGCTCTTTCTCAGCGAGTATGCTGTCCTGCTATGGTGTTTTAATGTAAAACAAAAATTATTATATATCATTTAGGCTATATTTTAGAACGCTTGCCGGAAATTCATTCGGTTATTCGCTCGGAATTCGTGAATAATGAACCGTTGACGGTTAGCAGTCGACTAAAGTTGACTCTAGTTGTATCTAGCTGTAAGATCCAATAAACTCCACTTGACCGGACAGCCACTTTGGGCGCTTGGGGTCGTATCTATTCATGTGCCGACCTGGAATTTGTTATACGTTTTTCAGGTACCCAGTTGGAGTAAGGAAGCAATCACGTTTATCTTGAACGGTAAATATTTGTAGACGGGGCAAAATATCTGAACCTTTTGGCGTAACAAAGCTGGGATTGAGCGGTTTTGTACTATTGCGACTATATCTCGCCTACAAATCTCTTCAGCTAAGCTTACCAGCAATGTTTCTATATCGCAATAAACTTGTCATGTTATATTACATTTGGTTAATTACATTCAATTGACTAGTATTCCACCATCACAGTATCATAGTAAAATCTTAACTCCTATGGCTTGATTGTTCGCTTTTGGGAACGAACAGCTATTCTTACCCATGGAGTCAACAGCTCTAATGGTCACATAGAAATCGTTGTGTCACCCTAACCATCATAGTCAGATATTTTATTTTATATTATAGAAACAAACAGTACGTGATTTACAGAGATGAAACAATATACAGGAATAAGATACTTCATGGTGGGTACCTATGATATGTTTCCTTGTAATGTCTGCTAAGTGGTATGTTTATTCCTTAATTACCAGGTGATATACGAACTATACTGTGTTAGAAAGAGAAAACACCAAGCTTAATATTCAAATATAGAAGTTACCAACAGAAGAATTATAATATGTACCCCTATGAAACAAATGGTTCCGACCGCAATTTGGGAAAAAATTTTGATATTTTGTGATTTTTTTACTAGTTATTATTATACGAAACTATAATAATACAATGTGGCTATAATATTTTTAAAACATTTTTCTAAAAAACAATTTCAGTTTGACCGTGCGCCTCACGGATTACCTGAAAATCGTTTTCAGCTACACCATCAGTAATGCCGTTTTTGTAATATTTACACTCTAGTACACTCAAAATTCACGAGCCGCCACTGCAAAAGACACAGACATTACATCAATGATGCTGATGATGATGACGAAATCTGAAATCTGGATGAAGAAAAACACAGACATTACACCAATGATGCTGATGATGATGACGAAATCTAAAATCTGGATGAAGAAAAACACAGACATTACACCAATGATCCTGATGATGATGACGAAATCTGAAATCTGGATGAAGAAAAACACAGACATTACACCAATGATGCTGATGATGATGACGAAATCTGAAATCTGGATGAAGAAAAACACAGACATTACACCAATGATGCTGATGATGATGACGAAATCTGAAATCTGGATGAAGAAAAACACAGACATTACACCAATGATGCTGATGATGATGACGAAATCTGAAATCTGGATGAAGAAAAACACAGACATTACACCAATGATGCTGATGATGATGACGAAATCTGAAATCTGGATGAAGAAAAACACAGACATTACACCAATGATGCTGATGATGATGACGAAATCTGAAATCTGGATGAAGAAAAACACAGACATTACACCAATGATGCTGATGATGATGACGAAATCTGAAATCTGGATGAAGAAAAACACAGACATTACACCAATGATGCTGATGATGATGACGAAATCTGAAATCTGGATGAAGAAAAACGAAAACATAAAATTATTTCTTAATTTGCACCCACACATAAATTAATTTATTCGCCACAATAACACGTCGCAGTACTAAAAAGGAGTTCAACATAAAAATTCTTTATGCGACTATGTGCTTTAGTGTTTTGATTTATTTACTTTATAATGGCTGTGGTTCCACATTAACTTGAGGTTTATTTTTGTCTAAAATCTTGACATTTAAAGCCTTCTCGGTAATGGATTGTACGGCAAAAACGTAATAGGATGTAAGATTTGAAATTTTAATACGTAATTAAAATTATAATGGAGCACCACTTTAAAGGCCGAATCTGGTCTGCTATACTTAATCCTCTCTAATCTCTTACTAAATTTTGGTTTGGAAAAGGGCTTAGCTTAATATATATTTTTTTATGAAGAAGCCAGCATTTTTTATTGTTTATTTGTGGGATTTTATTTTGTTAAGCTACATTAACTCTGAAGTCAATTATATCAAAGGAAATTAGTTTCGCTTGCTTGTATTTTTATGGGAGATAAATGTATTTCCTTCAAAAGGTTTTGTCAAACTGAATAAATAGTATGAAATAAATTCGCTGTCCGCGTCTGTCTGTTTGTGCGCTTAGTTCTTCTAAGCTACGCAACTGATTTTGATCTGGTTTTCATTATCATTTAGAAAATTTCTTCCGGAAGGTTTGTATATACAATACATGCATAGCATAGTAGTTAAAAGTCGATGTTTTGTAATTAAGTTGTTAAAAAAATCTTTCGGGCGCTCACATTGCTAACGCTGGCTAAGCCTTATGACATACATCAACATAATGTACTACGGAATTGTATATCTTAAAAAATCTTAAAGAAAAGTCAGGGTGATCGGATAAATCATCAAAATAATAATTCATCACATCTTTAAAAAGTTATATAAAGTCATGGAAAGTGATGAAACAAAAACTTTATTAACTGGGTTAAGTAGGTTAGGTTAGGTTAGGTTAGGTTAAGTTAAGTAAAAAAAATATTTCATAGTTTTTAATGACTTTATATCACTTTTGAAATGTGTCTTGAATAGTCACTGTGTTGAGTTAGCATGGAACAAAAAATCAGCTAAGGTATTTGTCTATCTCTATAAGAAGTCACACCATGCTATGGTTCGTGTTGAGAGCAATAGGCAAAATACAATGGGTAGCTTATGCACTCCATTAATGCACACCAGTTTTGCACAACACTATTACACTTACACTGGAGTGGTGTGGTTTAATCAACTAACAACAGAAATAAGGTTAGAACCGGACTATAATAAATTCAAATATAAAATAAACTTCACTACCTTAAATAATTTAGCGAATTAGAATGACGATGACATCTCACTATATTATTTTATATATTATTGTATAAAAAAACTTCTTTAAAAAAAAGCTTTTCACTTTATATTTATTTATTTATCGTTTCTTTACATTGTATCTTTTTTTTAAGTTATAATTTTTAACCTCACTAGGACAAGCCTGTGTTGAGGTTAATAATTTTACAAAATATTAAAAAAAATAGTACAAAGATTATAAGAGATTTAAAATAGAACAAATATTAAAAAAAAATCAAATATTAAGATAACATATGTTTTTATGAATTTTTTCTTCTGTTTACATATGTATGTTAAGTTTTTATTTTTTTCCCTTTACACACGAGTTTTAGACTCTTGTAAAGGTAAACATGTTAATTTTTATCTGAAATATGTTCTTACTATGTAAATTTAAATAATTATACTGTATTTTATAAAATAAATAAAAATATTAAAAAAAATATATATATATTAAAAAAAATCTCCTGAGGATAACTCCCAGAAACGCCGGGTATACGTCAGCTAGTTATACAAATAAGATTAGTAGGTAGTACTTACTCAAAATAAATAAGAAATTAAAACTATTTGGGTTTGGTTAGCTTTTTAATATAAGATTCCGATGTCGCTGTTATCAAAGTCAATTAATGATAATTAATTTGTTTTTTGCTATCTGAAACACTCGTAGAGTTGTTGTAGGCAAAAATCGTGATAACCAAAACATATTAATGTTTTTTTTTAATTCGGCCTTTTGGCATTTCATCTGTCTGTAAAAATGGTTGTATGTTTCGTTTTCGGTTTCATAAATCTGCTGCATTCACTTTTTTATTCAAGCAAGCCTTACTTCTACTAGTTGTACAACTTTTACTTGACCTCTATGGCCGAGGGGTAAGGCACTCGACTAGCAATCCGAATGTCGCGGGTTCAAATCCCAGCGTGCACGAGTGTATTTACTTTGATAAATTTGTATTATTTCACAATTTATTAATTAAACATAATACAAACTATGCTTGCGGCACCTTACAGAGTAGAAGTAACTCTCAGTATTGCATTCAGAATTGAAATGTTGCTTGAAATGGCTTTAGACGTATTTGGTGACCAGATCTGAACATCCAGGATCTCCATCTTCTTATTCCCCATCTTCTTCCCCTCCCCATTAGCTTCGGCCTCACAGCATACCCCAATTGGGGATGCCATAGTCTCACTGGCTACAGACGGTTGGGACTCTTGTGCGGTTTCACATTTATTTATTTTTTAAAAAGGCACAAATTTAGAGGCAATCGGTTTTTTGAGATAAAAGTACTCATCATTTATGTTAGACCCCAAAAGTGTTATTTTCACTTTACAGGAAAAAAATGTTGTTGTTTTTTTAAAGATAAACTAAAATCTATAAGACAAGGTTTTATACATAGCAAAAATGATAACAAATTATTATAAGCAATAATTAGTCGCCTGAAATATCACAAATAAAGTTGGTTGTTTACAGGTGAAAAATACAATAAGCAGTAATTGTTGATTGAAGTACTAGTTCATAACATAGGGAAATAAGCCGACGTAGTTCAGTGGGCCAGAGCACCTGACCGGACATCAGAAGGTGCGGGTTCGATTCCCGTCAGCGCCATTTATTTTTTATATTTTCATATTTTTTATATGATATTTCAGCCACTAATTATTGCTTATAATACATTTGTTAAAAATAGTCATCAAGAATGAAATCGTTCTAAAATACTGATTAAATCCGAAACACCATTTGATTATTCAAACATGTTTCGAAAACCGATGTTTCCATTATCCCATCCCTAATTCAACCCGTCAGTCTACCCCGTTTTCTATTTGCGAGTCCATTGTAGCGGGGAAGAATGGTTCTGCTGCGGCACATATCCGGGGACTGAACCCTTGCCGCTGCCATCAGCAAATGGATATAAAGCATACGCACTGAACAATAAATCCCTAGAAATATGACCTATACCTATAAATGGTTATTGTCTTCTGAATAGATAATTATTAATTAACTTATCTGTAAGAAACGCACAGGTTTTATAAAAAAATATACATTTATTTATAAATATGTTCCGTCACGCCGATTGCTTTTGACAGGCCGTGTGCTAACCAATATTATCGTCAGAATTTGAACTGTACAGTTTAAATTCGCACATGTCAGCTATAACCACGGAGTGCCGTGATCCGTTCAGTCGCACAAAAACCGTTCGTCCTGTCAAAACCCATGTGTACACCATCGCCGGTTATCTATCGGAATAATCACTTAATACGTATTTTATCGCAATTTAATTTAAAATAACGAGTGCTAATGAACCACGATCACCGTCCCAGTGCTGACAGATGAGTCTCACCATGCAGATTCCATTCGCCACCCGGTAAGTTGATTGTGAATTAACCTTACGAATTGTGTTTTCGCATTCGCCTGTCACAAGCCATAGACTTCATTTATGCTTTATCTGTGTGGAATAGCCCTTTAAAGTACGGCTATCCCAACCCTTGTTCGTTCCTCGAACAAAATATATGGTGGATAAACTTCCTGAGGTGATTCTAAATGATAGTACAAGTTAAAAAAAATCATTTTAAAAAAAATTGAATGGAAGAAAATTATATTATTCTACGAAAAAAAAAATTGGTATGGGGAAAAACCAGTCAATTTATTTATAAATTGTTTTTCTTTTTTACTTCTACCATCATGTAGAATCACTTCCCGAAATTTGTGTATTTTACCCCGGACACCCTGTACATAATACATGTATGTATACGAGGTGAAATATGATTAAGTCAGTACAGTTTCATAAGCCAAATTTGGTTAGATATAGGAATTTTATTTCGCCTTAAAACTAATAAGAAAGTAAAGGAGAGAGGAAGAGGAATATAAGATAAGTATAGGAGAAGCTCCCGATATATAATCCCAAGAAGTGTGATCTTTACCGATATAGAATAAAAATGAATTCCAACCAATTTACGTAAGACAATTTACATAAAAGACAATCTGAAGAAGAAAATTTGTACAAAACTATTTACATAAGATAAATTACCTAAGACAGTTTACATAAAACATTTTACATAAAAGACAATTTGCATAAAACCAATTACATAAAAGCAATAAACATAAGTTAAATTACGTAAGACAATTCAGTGCCATTTTGACCTTTCACGGTTGCAACCGTTCAAATGGCAAAAATTAAAAATGTTTGCGTTAAAAGACGATTGTCGGTCCGTTTCAGCTTTTAATTAAACATCTTAAACATTTGTCGAGCATGACCACACGACCGTTAAGCTTAACAAATTCAAAAGGGCTTAACGGAAGCCGTTCAAATGATAGAAATTGAAAATAACTCTGATTGTCGATGTGATGTAGTGACAAATGAAACCAAAATATAAAATATTTCATCTCATCATTTCTATAGAAACCCAATGCAAAAGAATAGTGTTATGCTAATTTTAATTATTTTTATTGAGGTATGTTATTATAGCCTTCTTGTAACTATATTCTGTGCATGTGAACACATCTACTATTTCTGCCAAAGTGCCAACTGCATGCAATCTAGGTACAAGCGAGTATCTAAATGTCACTTGATATTGTTGTTGTAATTAAAAATAATTTTCGAACGAGTAGTTCTAATTTGTATATTGAAGGTCATTATGCTTATTAAATCAGGGCTGTCCATAGTAACATCATCAATTTTAAAAATGTATTTATTTATATGAAAAAACATAAACAGTCTTAATATTAATATAATATGCTTTGGATAAAAAGGAACAGACCGATTATAAATGTTCACAGATGGTTGAATTGGTAATATACATGGTTTTCCAATAAGAGGTGTTATTTTGAATATCCCGCTATTTCGGTAGATATTACTTTTAAAGCTTTCATTTTTTGACATTTGACAAGTAAAAACTACGTTATTAAAAAAAATGGAACGATACACGCTTCAACAACGCATTGAAATTATTAAAATTCACTTGAATGAATCAAATGCAAATCATCTTGAGTGATGAGGCCCATTTCCACTTCGGTGGCTTCGTCAACAAGCAAAATTGTCGCATCTGGGGCTCGAAAAACCCAAGAATTATTGTTGAAAAGCCTCTCTATCCTCAACGTGTGACTGTTTGGTGCGGTTTATGGTCCGGCGGAGTCATTGGACCTTACGTTTTCGAAAATGAGGCTGGAGCAACAGTTACGGTGAATGGATTGTGCTATCGAGAGATGATTATTGATTTTTCTTGGCCGAAATTGAATATTGATCTGAATACGTTTACTTTCAACAAGACGGCGCTACGTGCCACACAAGCAACGAAACAATTGATCTTTTACGATTGAATATCAAAAAAACACCTCTTATTGGAAAACCCTGTACACATAAGTATTTACTGAATGTAGACTAAAATATAAAAAGCAGAACTAAGTACAAATCTATCTGAGAGTTTTAATAATTGTAATTATTTCATAAAATGGTTGTAATTTATATTTTTTTTATATTTAAACAGAGTTCATAGTTAGTATATCTTAGAAATTTATGCTGAATTCTTTACATGGAATCGGAGTTGATTTTAAAGTGAAGGGGCCAGATAGAAAATTTACATTTGACTTGATTTCGGACTTAATAAGAATAAAGAAAAAAATGACCTTACTAGATGCATACGGATATTTCTATTTGTCTTTATCATCAGTGGCCGTACACCATCTATGTATTCTCGATATTTTCACGTGATTTTCGCATGCAATATTATTTTTCGTACTATTTTCAAGCTACTGAAGCGAGATGCACAAGTGATGCGCCTGCAATACATATTTTATTTCTGATCGATTCTATCTGTAAGTTCAATGTTATGCAACAAGCTATTCGTTTGTGAAAAACATGTTTTCAGAAGTGCTTTAAGTAAATTGATTTTTTTTATGACGTACGTATGGTACTACCAATCCGGGGATCGCGGGTTCTAATCGAGGCGTGCCCAATTTAATTATATTTAATTAATTTGTGTTGTTTTGCAATTACTTAATCAAAAAAGAATATATTATAATATATTTGCGGCACGTTCCAGAAAGAATATATTATAATATATTTGCGGCACGTTCCAGAAAGGAAATATATTATAATATATTTGCGGCATGTTCCAGAAAGAATATATTATAATATATTTGCGGCACGTTCCAGAAAGGAAATATATTAGTTGAAAATTCCCTGGGAAAATACAACATTCAAAAATCGAACACCTCTTAAAATGCATTTAATCATTTATGGTTACCAGATCTGAATAGCCAGGTACTTCCCCACTTTCCTCTTCCTCATCTTCTTTCCCTCCTCGCCGCCTTTTTAACACTTTAACACCTCAATTGTGGATGCCATAGTCTCACTGGCTTAATTTATTACATTTTGAGGATTATATTTGGATTTGGATGACTATGCACCTATTTAAAATACCACAAATAAATAAAATAAAAATATTCTTTATCAATGTGTAAGCGTGAGACCAACGCAATTAATTTTAATGATTTTTTCGGCCTTATATAATGCCTTTCGGCATATAAAAATAATGTCCTTTGTTCAACTTTGCGATAGGTACAAGCAGTCATTTTCCATCCGACAGCATTTGGGAAAAGTAACACGTTGTTAGGGTACGTATACAGTTGCGAAGCAAAATGCGAAACGTACCACGAATTATGAGAAAGGAACGAAGCAACTGCAAGCGGCGTTTCGCGCCATTTGCGGTTGCTTCATTTATTTCCCATAAGTTGGGGTTCAGTTCTGCAGTTCTGCTCGCAGATGTATTCTGTCACGAAACAGATCTCTCAAACATATTTTAAAATGCCCGCGAAACTAAATTCAACGCAGAGCTAGGCAGCGCAGAACGGCGCGCATGTATACTGCGCACCGACGCGGAAGCCCAACGGTTTTTATGACCGGGCGGCCATCTTCACTGTAACTCTAGCTCTGGGCTCGACCACACGTGCGGTTTGCAACTCCGAAACTCAGCCTCGGACGCTGTGCGCCCGGCCCCGGCTCCTCAACATCGACATAGCCTAGCACGCGCACGTTTTGCGCGTGTAGACGATTACAACCTTGGTTTCCACTCTACAATGTCTGGAAGTAACACCTCGCTGGCCTAGCAACTCCTTCATCCCACGAGACAACTCATGTAAACGTGCACCAAACCTTTGCCCTACTATGTGCCTTCTTTAAATGCCTGTTAAAGACGTCTGCCAGACGGAGCCAATATAAGAAAGAGATTTGTTAAATTCAATCAGCCGGGAATAATTTAGGATGTATATTGTGTCCCCTTTTTGTGTTATTCTATGTACCTGTTGACCTGTAAATACACTCATTAATCATTCCCATATAGGTGTTTCATTTGACGAGGGAGTGGAGTCTTGAATTGTTGAATGTTCCCCGTGTAAAGGCATAACCTGCCGACCCAAAACCTCAGCTAAATAATTAGAGTCCCATGATTTTACCTACTGAAGCTGAAAAGCCGGCACTGGCTTCCATCGTGGAGCCCGCAAACCCCCAGTTCGTAACACTGGCGCCCAACTTGGGGCCCGCAAAACCCCAGTTCGTAACAATACGTAGAATTATATTAACTGTCTTCCTACTGGTTATACAAAACGCCTGCCATCTTTACAAGCTGGATTCTTCCCTTAAGAACTCATGGTATCAACATGTCGACGTCTACCGGTGTCCTGTTAAATTTACAGTATTTGTGCTGTTTCCATCGTTATAATTCACCTTCTCAGTATATCGTGACTTGTCAAATAAAATCAATGCCTTAATTTTTTTTGTCAGTCTTTATGCAAATTACCTTTTTTGCATTATTTCCACTAATTTGACTTAGATCATGAAAAATTTTAGAGGTAACAAGTAGTGAAAGATTATTCTTGTAATTTGTCTAAATATATTCGCATTATTATTTTGAAATAATTTTTAAAAGTTTTATTCTTTCTCCATATTCACCAGTTATTCTTCAGTCTCAACCTTTATGATTTTGGAATTGTTTTGCACGCGCAATTTCAACAATTTTTTTGTGCGTAAAACTGTGCAAAAACGTAGATAGTAGTAAATGGGATGGCCTTCACTAAAGAAAACAAAGTAGACATTTAATATTTTTGCGAATGAAAATTGTACCTCTTACTTAGCTCAGTTTTACACTTACAATATTACTCAGTATGTCAATTTAACTCTAAGCTAAATAGCAATATTTTGTATTAATATTTCGAGTATAGGAAAAGATTGAAAAGATCCTACCAAACCCTAACATGAAAAAATCACGTATGACGGTTTGACGGAGGATTTAACCTTCCTACGCAAGAACTGGAGTCAACAACTATACCAACTTCGCCAAATGCCGATCAGGTAGGACCGACATTAATTGCTTATATTAATTACTTTTAATGTCATCAGATGTCAGTAAAATGCGTAATTTCTGGGCGCGTGTACGTTGTCGCCATAAAACGTTGATATAAAAATTGTTAACGAGTCTATCTGCTGAGTTTCAGCTCAATCGGAACCCGGGAAGTTGGTTAATCTCCGCTCTCGAAATTCAAATAGATTTATTTAAAAAATTCTAAAAGTGTACATTATACAGTGAAACATATTTTGTAGTGTATTTAACACAAAGGAAGCGTTTCATAATCCAAAGATCTCCATCCCATAAAAGCATAATAATATAGTTTGAAATGGGCTTAGAGCTTCTAACATTAAGCACAATTAATTATATACTCCAACGGAATGGCGAAACGATCAACGGTGAAGACGCAGACATGATTACTTCAACAGTCACCGGAGTGGGAAATTAGAATATATGTTCGCAGGAACAGTACAAAGCTGTTAGTTGTATAAACCGGGATACGTGGTTTGTAAGGTTGGTATGTGAGGGATTATCCATCTACATACAACAAGACTAACTTCTTACTGTTGAAGACAGATAATGGCAGGTTTCGCAAGAGCGACTTCTATCGTACGACTATTTAGTCGCACGATTTCGTTATGGCGAGAATGTTTTGCTAACGTACACGTACTGCAAAAAAATCAAAATATTATTTTTTTGTGTTCTGCACTAACTTCACTGAAAAAACATGCTATTCTCTTCGAATTATTGATTTTCCGGTTAAAAACGAGATTTCAGGATAAGGTTTCCAGATAAACTTTGATTAAATTCCTAATATATTAGAAGTTCATGTACGTGATTTGTTAATATATAATGACGAAATGCGAAAATATTAGGATTTTCATCAACAAGTGATTTGATATCGTGATAATCGTCATTTATTAAAGTTTATCAGGAAACTTATAAAATCATTCATAAATGCTTGCAATCCCGTTTTTGACCGTATTACGAATAATTTTAAAAGATTTTTAATAAAATAGCAATTCTCATTTTTTTCCGTGTACTTACATCAAGCGACACATAATTGTTGAGGACGTATGGGTTCCGGACATGATATTTTTGTCATGCCATTAAATACGCACTGCCGCAATAATGTGTTGCTACCGAACACTTAAAAAAGACAGATTACAGATAAGATGTATTATTACAAACAATTGTGTAGTACAAACAACAAGTGTAGTACAAACAACAAGTGTAGTACAAACATCAAGTGTAGTACAAACAACAAGTGTAGTACAAACAACAAGTGTAGTACAAACAACAAGTGTGGTACAAACAACAAGTGTAGTACAAAAAACAAGTGTAGTACAAACAATACGACAGTGATCAATTCTGTTCGGAATCAATAAGTTACCGCATAAAGCGGTCTCTTCTTATCTTCAATAATTATGCGTTGCTGCGACTGTAATCGTACGATTTTAAATCGTATTACGCGCATGGCCTAACTGAAGACAAAATGTACGTTAAAGGATGTGGGAAAAAACAGAATTCAAACGCCATCCGCTTAAATGTTTGCAGTTCAATCGTGCGGGAACCGTTCTCGGTAGGCCTTTTGTAGTTTAAACCATCTGCCAAGGAGACCGATTTACATACAAATTATGTTAGGTAGGCACTTTTTGTTACTAACTAGACCATATAAATTGGGCGTAGAAAATTAGGCTGTGACGTATTTTGCAAACTTAGTCATCCATCTTTAAAACAAACGATTTCACAATACAAATGGGGTAATTTTGATCAATTTTCAACTTTGAAACTAAATAACTTTATGATAAAATATTGTTTTACTACATATCATTATTATCAAAATGTATATGTTTGTATTTCGGTCACCTATCGGAGTGGGGTGACTTTGATACTATTTTTATATTCCAATCCAAAAAATCATATAAAATAAGCGAGTTCGAATATTCAAGTATTAGTTTTACATAAATATCGCTAGACCATGATATGATTTAAAAATAAATAACACGAAACTGTAATAATCATTGAAGAATTTATAAAGTGTGTTTACTTTTCCCCCTGTCTGAAAATCTTTAAAAACAGCTTCGCAATTCAACCGACAATAGTGTCATTGTATCAATTGTATTGAATAAAATACTTCTTTTGTAAGAAGTCAACTTGAGTACAATTCTCCTGTTTGGAACTCACATTATAATATACATGTACAAGCTGTTTAAAGAATGCAAAACAAATTCTTACGTTTTATAAATTTTAAAATGGGTATTCCAGCAATTATGTTGAACTACAACACTCTGATTATATGAATATGCTCAAATTGTCAGACAGTAGAATTTTCACTGACTTGATATTTCTATATAAAATTCTAAATGATTTAGTTGTTAGTCCGGTATTGCTAGAATTGATAAGCTTCCGGATTCCACAATCTAATACTAGAAGTCAGGATTTATTTCAGTGCATAAATTCTGGGACGAACTACCATATGTATTCCTCATTGCCCAGAATACTAATGGAGGGAAACAATTATACCAAGTCAGTAGTTATCTTCAATTTATGTTTAAACAAATATAAAGTGTTGTTAATGAAGCAATTCAGTTATGTACAATAAATAATGTATATTTCTTAAAATTCATATGTAAAAGCCACGAAAAAGGGAAAAAAATTAAATAATAAATATTTAAAAGAAGCTGGTAATTTTTGAGTGGTAGCTAAAATTATGTCGCCCCATATTACGGTACCTCCTAACACGTGTTTTCAATAATTGCGAATAGCTTGGCATTTGTAGCAGAAATAGCGAAACTATCTCCATTGTAGCATATTCTTCTTTCTCATAAAAGATGTAAAAAAAAAACGTACAAGTATAAAGGAGCTCTCAGTGTCAAGACTGCTATTATTCACGGTTGTAGTACAAACGTAGATTGCCTCTTGAAATGTTGCGACAAAAATGGCAATTACGCAAAGATACGTCCTAGATGCCCGAGAAGGTCTAACGAGCAAATTAGAAGCAAGACAAAGGTAACCGATATCATTGTCACAATCTCCACCTCCACCATCGACATAAATACAAAGGCGCGCTATGTTCATACTAATTGAACAAAAAATATAGCAATCATTGAGTATGCAAAGCGAAGTAACGAAACCCATCAGAAAATAATAGCCAATAACGATGAAATATCTACATTTAACAGCCTGCCTAGAATGGAACGGAACGCATTAGAAAGGGATAGCAATTCGAAAAATGTGTGTGTATGGTCGAAACAGCTATATTATTTTGAACACCCGTCGTTCCTGTATGCGGCGGCCTACTGACGGGCGAGCATGTAGCAAAAATCCATGTGAATAATTGCATTTATTGAAATAATAAGTTATTTTTTAGCACATACCGATGGAAAGAAATTCCACTAGATTTGGTTTGTGCTCGAGAATAATTTTTGCACCTTTCAAAAGGCACAGTAAGGATTTTTCACAAAAAAGGACCTAGAGCGACGTGCTTGTGGCAGTTGGCGACAGCTTGTCTGACCAACAAACTTATCTGCGATATTAAGCGTAAATCTCAAGTATGTCCACTGGACATACTTGAGATTCACGCGTGTTGTCGCAGTAACCTATCTTATTTTTTAATTAATTTAGATTACTCCACGGTGTCGAGTGGAACAGGCTTGTGGCGCTGCTAAAATAGGTGACAGTTGAAATTAAAACTGTTTTGAATGACATCCTTTGTTTAAAAATAAAAATGAGATTGCTCACTGATAGGGTGGGCTGTAATGAGTGTTCAGATATTATAAGAGTGTCAATAATAGGTTGGATTAAGCACGACAGAATTATAGACAGTCCTGATTTACTGAGCCTTATCACATTCAATGTACCAACTAGAACCACTCGCTCGAAAATTATTTTCAGTTGCAACAACAATATCAGGAATGAGTCATTTAGGTACTCGCTTGTACCTAGATTGCATGTAGTTGGCAATAGTTTAGCATAAATTGTAGATGTGTTCAACTGCCTGGAATATAGTTACAAGAAGGCTATCATAACGTACTTTCATAATAATAATAGTTAATGTTAGCATAATACTATTCTCGTGTATGGGTTCTATATAATTTTAATAGCATTTTTTTCTTTGATTGGTTTACTTATTATGAGTTACATAATATTTTTAAATATTGTGTTTCGTGCCTCCGTGTATTTGAAGAGCTCTAAAATGGTTAGTGTTTGTTGCAGTGCACAAAGATGGCATCGCAGTGTCCCTTTTAATAATGAAATTCAAATAATGATTGTTACATGTATGATTTAATTCAAAAACCAGTGAGATTAGCTTGACCCTTTGTACCTTTACGTTGACCTACATATTTTCATAAATTTTCTCAAAAAGGGATTACGTGTTTTCCCTTTCCATAAATTTGTATTAAAAACACCAAAACTCGCGCAAATCTCAATGGTACCTCCTTGTATTAAAATTAAAAATAATTACTTATTTAATATTCAGGTTCACCTGGTCACTTTCTTCGTGCTTTCATTATTTAATCGTTGCCTTTTATAAGTTTGTGCTTTAAAACGTCCGTTCAGAGCTCAAATTTAATAAATCATTTACTATTTAATAATGGCTAATATTTTAATTAAGAGGCGTGCCAAATTAAAATTAATGACAGTAATTAAATAAATTTAATCAACCTCCAATTAAAATTCATTTCCACGTTGTTCCATGAGCGAAAACAGATCCCTCAAATGTGATTTTAACAAGGGTAGTTTAATTTAATTTTGAAGGAAACGCTTGGCTATTTTTACACGGGTAGCTTGCACACACCTCCCTTGTCTCCCGCCACCCTTACCCTTACGACGTGGTCGGACGTGCTGTAAATAACGAAATAAGTTCACTCGTCTTATTTACTTTTCTGAAAAGTGGTAGATAGTATATGTGCACGATGGTGGAAACAAATATGGTACAAGGTTTTATAAAATTACAAATAATTCTTCCTCTCCCAACAATCATAAAAGAGTGCCTGGCGTATTAAATTATTTAATTACCTACCTATCTTTTTAATGCGTTTGCGTAAAAGAGCCTCAACTAAGTGAAGATGTTAAACAATCACATTTTCTTTTCTTTTTTAATGATAAACTAATATTTATAAAACAAACATTTTTAGTTTTCAAAGTGGTTTACATAACCTGACGGTGCGGGTTAAATTCCCGTCGGCGACATTTATTTTTACTCGGGAGATGTTTTCAATTTGTATAGATATTTCAGGCGGGTAATTATTGTTTATAATAATTTGTCACATTTTCTTATTTTCATAAATCTTATTTATATTAAATTCAATAAAAAATTTAAACACGTCAATGTAATATATCATTGAAGAAGAAGATCATACCTATACCTATCTGTATCGGTAAGACGAGAGATCCCGGGTTCGATTGTTCTTGATTCGTACGTTAAAAAAATATATCATATTTGGAAAACATCGCAAATTTATTTAAATAATTGTGACAATAAATTCTATATTCTGTGGAGGTATTTTGAAGTCTGTTTTCCCCACATTAGTGTTATCTTAATTGTTTAATAATGATGTGGCTGCTATTAATTTATTTAAATGTGTTATATTTTTTAGGTTTTGCGAACATACTTAGAAACGGGAAATAAATAATTTTCCTTACTTTATTCATTAATAGTAATATTATATTATATACCCTAATATTTGGGTCATTGATTCTTTTATTGATTTCTAATTGTTCAAGTAAATTTAATCTAACGCCCTTTCTTTTTATATGTAAATGTAGAAGTTAATTGTCGTCAAGCGGGACGTAAATATTCACTATGAGATGTTCTGCAAATTTTTAAAAAGTGCTTTTATTATTATAACATCTTTTATGTTCTTTGAATCTAGTTGATTTAGCCCTTCCCGTCTGTCCGGTTACAAACTAAATATTTTTGACTTCACCAATAAATGAAGATATAATATGTCTCGACGCCATCTAGTTAGAAATTTAGCACTAACAAAGCCTTTCCTACAAAAATAAAGTTGGTAGTTTACAGATGGAAAAAATATAATAAGCAGTAATTGTTGATTGAGGTACTAGTACATATTGAATCATTTGGCGGGTTGGAAATTAGTCGACATAGCTCAGTGGTTTCAGAGCACCTTACCGGACATCAGAAGGCACTGGCTCAATTCCCGTTGGCGGCATTTATTTTTACTCGGGATATATTTTCAATTTGAATTGATTATTGCGAATAATTGTTGCTTATAATTATTTGTTATCCTTTATGCTAGGCATAAAACCTAGTCTTATAAACATTAGTTTATCATTAAAAAATAACAAGTCATCTTATTAATTAATTTTCTTTGATAATCCTACTAAACAAGTTTTTCATTTAAACGTTTAAATTTATATATATTAAGACAAATAACATTGACTTTTATTTTTAAAAAAATCCAGATTTCTCTACAAGATAAAAAAATTTAATTTAATTTAACAACATGTTACCACCAATGATAAGAGGGTAAAAAGATCAAACGAGGCAAAGAACGCGACACGATGTTCAAAGAATGCACTCAGCTCGACGAAAGCATCAAATGCAGTTGGTTCCTAACTTGTTCACGTGAGCTCCGCTGTACCTATAATGCTCTTCCTTTCAACTCACTTAACCCTATCGGACCGTACCTGTATTTTAAAATATCAACAAATATGTGTAGAGACCTCCTGCCTGGCTTTCGTTTTCCAACAGCTGGCAATACTGGGTGTGCACTACTGTATGCATGCTATTTTATTTGAGTAAGGGGGTATTTCACTATCTCTGATTATGTTCTGACCAAGCACTAATCCGCGGATTAGTCATTTTTTCGTTTTCACTATATCTGAATAACGCTAACGCTCGGGTTAAAGTTCGATTTGACTAATCAGTGCTCGAACTTCACGTTAGGCGCTATTCCTCGAATCAAAGATGGCGTCAAAACATTCCGAGTTTGACAGCTGAGAAGTGAGTCGAATTTTGTTGAATGAATTTGAATGCTTGTATGATCCATCCTGAATTATTTGATTGTGTTCAAAATAAGAAACAATGTATTAATTCGACACGAATCTATCTAAAATGACCTGATAATCAACATAACATAACCAAAAAAATGCACACTTCGCGGTGTGCGGACTGTGACGCATGACAGCCGTGGCAGTAGATAGAGTAACTGCAAACATTTTGCGATGTTGCCAGACTATTTCGAGTGTTATCTATCCGGAAGCTCGAAACAATGGTGAAACGGTCGCCGTTGAATAACGAAGTTATTCTGATCTTTAAATCCAGCCAACGGATAGCTAGTCAGATATTTAGCCCGACATAGTGAAATACCCCCATAGTCTCGTCCATACCTCGAAGTTCTGCACGGAGAAAAATGATAACAGGTTTTTTTTTCAAGTTACTTTTAAAAAAGTCACTGCATGACCATTTCCTGACAGAATATTAGTCATTCAGAATATATCAAAACACGTGGTCACGCAAGTGGCCTTTTCCAATTAAATGTAATGGACGAGATACAAAAGTATAATTACTTTTAAGAACACGTGTTACGACTTCCTCATAACATATTCGTGCTTTACTGAAAATTGTCAAATTATTCGTTGTAGTCCTTTTTTGAATAGGACATTGAATAATTTGACCAGATTTCTAATAAATTAACAATATTCATATCAGTAAGTTTTCTCTGTTTGCAGGGAGAAAAATGAAATAGAAAAAATTTTCCCAAAAACATATGTGTTTCACTGATAGTTTGTAAGGAAATCTGTCAATTCATTCGTTAAAGGCCTGCAGTCCCATTTTCCAAAGGATTTCATTCATCAGTTTTCTCCAAGTGTGCTATGTGAAGAGCTGCGGAGTGCGGTCATTAACGTACCGGATTCCAGTGATGGATTCCGAAGACGTACGTCAGTTTCGGACGGCGGACTTGGCGAGGATCCGGAGACGCGAGGGTCTCCGGTCGGAAGTCATGGTAAGTTGTAGTCTATTTATTGGATAATCATCACCTCTGCCTTAGGTCACCTTAAGTGGTTCGCTACGTTTGGTTACTTAGCAGGGGTTCCCGGGATCATCAAGTGAGGCGTGTTTGGGATGCACCTACTCACCACCTACGTGGCGTGATAGATCGGGAGAGATTGGTTCGGAGAGACCCTTTGACCTTTCCAACTGATCTACCTTGACCCATCACATTGCGCTGCAGCGGGAAGGATAAATCATACATCCGTCACTTCCATACAAACTGATCCCTAGATTCACACCCATCCCTCACACCTTTTCCTCCTCACAACTACCAGTCTTTCTTTTCCTTAACTATCCCGCAGCCAAGTGGGGGAGTAGGTCGTACCCAAAATTACTATCATCCTTATATTAGCTTAAATACTTGACATATCATTTTAGTGTTTTATTATCGTATTCCTGCGCAAATACATAAGTTACCATTGATAATTGACTGATTAATTGAGATTTCTGTAGTTTAAAATCCCATAAGATTGTGATATTCTCATGATTTCGGACTTGCTTTTTATTATATTAAACAATATAAAATTTTCTTCTCTCTTGGCTATGACCGATACTTCTTTTTTTTCTAAGGCTTTGCATATGTGTTCGCAGGGATGGAAAATTCCTCCCCTACAACACATAAGCCTCCATGAAAATTGGACCCTTAATTTCTTTGATAACTTCAGAAAGCTACTTAAAGCCCTCTTGTACTGTTTATCTTTATAGACATATGTACTTAACTAATTAATACGTTATTTACGAAATTGAACGCAAATATTTTCGTATTTATATTGTAATTAAATTCCATCAAACGTTGTGTAATTTTTTGATTTATGATATAGGATTTTAATTACTTTCATTTTTGTGGTAACCCTCTTGGTTCTGATCGAGGCGTTGAGTTTCAAAATTTACTTGGTCTTTCCATTGCAAACCTAGACTTAAATGATTTCTCTGAATGAGCTAGCTTTCCTATTGTAACTATTCTGATTTCCTACACCCTAACAAAGTCGTAGTTAAACGCTGATAAAGGATGTTATACATGTTTATTTGGACAGGTAATTTAATATAACTCGAATGGTCAATTGTTAGTAAGTTTGATTTTGATTAACTCTTGTCTGTTTGGCGCCACTCCTTTATGATTCTGCTGCTATAAGGTACATGTAAAGAATGATTTAGTAGGTTAATGTAATTAGTTAATTGTATATTTGACGAACTCAGAATAACCCTTTGCTAGCAAAATTTGGCTCCTATCCTCCAGCAAGTAAACGAGATGATCGTGAGTCAACGAGAAATTCGCACAATCTTTTGACACGGTTCATTGATTGATACCTAAGTTATCGCGTCCCAATGAACCTTCCACGTCATCATGCACTGCCTTCAAGTCTTCCCTCGGGTCCCGAAACCTCCAAATTCCATCTCCTCTAAGGTCTACTATTTACTTAGGGCGAACCGGTTTCGTTCTATATACAATCATATACTCACGGTTGGTGTGGACTTACGGGTCGTGAATCCTCATTCCACGTTTAAAAGAGAATGCGAGAGTGGTCTACCGACCTAAATGCAAGCTGTATGCAGGTCCGCATTCTCCAGTAAACAGTACATAAGAAGATATATATGTATACATACGTTTTTGGGAAGGGTTTATAACTTGCAATACAAGGCTATTTACCTCGCATCCCAAGCTCGGATCTCGTGCCAAGAACTCTGCGAAGCTCTAAGTTTGGTTACCGAATAAATACGTACTAATAAGGTGATACTAATAAATACTAGTAAAATAAGATCTTATTTGATAGTTTGTTTTGGAGAGCTATCGAACTCCAGGCTTTTGTTTGTTTGGTTTTGACGTTTTTATTTAAGAGAATCGTCATCTCTATTTAGTTTGGTTAATGGTCTTGTTATAGGAGCGACCACTGCCTCCTATTTGATGAACTGTATTTTTCTTTCCCAGGATTCAACATTAAATTTAGTTCATCCTATCCCGTGATTTTTCAACTGCTTCATGTAATTGATTGCCACATAAGAGGGTACACGACTCTCAACTGTCTCAGGCAACTGATGGGATCTATGCGAACACTCCATCAATAATGTTCAAATGTTTCGTTATAATATTTCTATATAAATCTTACTAACCCGTGATTTTTCAATTGTAGATTGTGAATGGTAGGTAATTGTAAACACGCGGCTCCCAGCTGTTTCAAGTAACTAATAAAAATCTATGCGACTATCTAATCAATGGTATTCAAATGTTTCATGTAATATTTTGATATAAACTGGCTAACCCGTGATTTTTCAATTGTCGTTTGTGATTGATAGGCATTTGAGAGCACGCAGCTTCCAGCTGGTTCAGGTAACTAATAAAAATCTATGTGACTATCTAATCAATGGTATTCAAATGTTTCATGTAATATTTTGATATAAATCTGGCTAACCCGTGATTTTTCAATTGTCGTTTGCGAACGATAGGCATTTGTGAATGACCCAAATCGCTGCACATTGCACAATGACATCCTGATGATTATCCTTATAACTCTAATAAATTATCTAGTTACGGCCAAGGTCGTTTTCAAACTATGCAGTTGACTGACCCAATTCTTCAGTGTATGCTTTGTTTATCAACAAATCGAATAATATAAACATCTCATTGACACACTAACCTAGATGCGAGATTGTTTATTTAAGAAATATTTCTACCTCTCCTTGTAATTCAGTTATGTTACCTTTTATTGTGCATAGTTAATTAAAATATTTTTAATTCCTTTATTGAAGTTAAACTATTTACTTCATTACTCGAATTTAGTAAATTTACTAGAAGTTAGGTGAAAAATAAATATAAATATATATATAAGTACACATATCTCGATTGTCAAAATACGTTAAATAAGATTACATATATTAATAAATAAATATAAAATATATGATTCTACATAGTCTTGAATATTAATAAATACATATTTTCTTTTTCAATAAAGTAGATATGTCCATAGGTAGGTATTTAAAATCGCTACCATTTCGATGCTTCGATTAATAAATAAAATACATATATATAAATACATTACTCATATATATATTCCTTATATACAATATATTATTTTATATTTATAAATATACATATATATATAAATACACAATACACATATTTTAATGCGTAATTCCTTTTGTTGTTTTAATGATTTAATTGGGATACCATAATCAGCTGTATCTCCGCACTCCAAGGGCCTGAAAATTATTTATAAAAGGAAAACTCACCCCACCAAGGTTTTTCCGATTGGGTTCTACACAACAACCTTGCCGAAGAAAATTCTACCTAATTATCTGTATTTTCCAACCAATTTCAAAATAAATCTTTTCGACTATTTATTCCTATTTAATTTTTATTCTTGCTTGATTCATATAAATTAGCTGATATTTAATATTTGTGATATAGATGTGCCGGAAAATTATAAATTATTTAGGTCGAACTATTTTTGTTGTTTTCACTCTTTTTAATTTTTTTTTTATTTATATAAATTTATAAGAAAATTCATCCCGAATTGCGCAAACTTTTAAATATTTCGATTCTGAATAAATTAAATATCTGTTTAAAACTTTCTTCTAAATTTCACTGTTTTCACCAATATTTTAAAGTATCTACAATTATTTTTTTTTTTAATTGTTACTTTTAGAACAAAGGTTTGAGCGTTTATTATTATTGAATCCTTTTTTTTTGTTTTTGTGTTTGATTGATGCAAAATTATAATCTATTTTTAAATATCAATCCGCGAACCCGTTCACTCTAGATTAGCAATAAAACTCTCCATTAAATTCTAATGTTTTCACTTTGAATGAAATAATTATTTTTAAATTTTAATAATTCATTTTTAACACTTTTTGCACTATTCACTTTTAACACTTTTAAGCACTTCACACTTTACTTTTAAAGCACTGAGTTTAAACTGTATTTATTTTCACTGTTTGATTTAATTTAACTGACTTATTAAATTTCACTGACTCTAGCACTTGTACTTTTCACAAAATTTTCCTAAGTCCCAGGGACTTATTCAAAATTTAACACTTAAAGATTTTTCACTGTTAATCCTACCAAAGACGTAGTACTGCCACGTAACAACTTTTCGACTCCTCGGCGCGACTGTCTCCTGACTGATGTGTACCCTCTTTTATACCCCTCTCAGGTTCCAAAAGACGTATCTGAATTTCTCTTGATGCTTAATTCTATCTCCTATCAACTCGTAACCTTGAACATCCCTCTCACTAATATTGATTGTACATCCATACGATCTTTTGTCGTCCAGCTCTGGGCGGCAGTTAGTTTTTCTCTCACGTCGCTAGATCGATAGGGTCCGAATCGGGTAAGTCTGCGTTCATTGCCCAAGCTTCCTTTGTTCCATGGTTCATACAAAATGTAGTTAAAATATCATGATTTTGCGTTCCTTTTTTTTTCTCAATTCGCGATAGGTCCGTCCCCAGTAACATATATATAGATCTCAATTTTATGCATCTCATGCGAAAAATGATTTTAATCCATGGCGAAATCTTTACTATGCATTTTTGAATTTCGATTTGTCTAAATTCTACTTAATTTTATTGTCACCTTTATGAGCTTTTTCCATTTTCACCCGTACCTTCTCTCTTTATGTCGCAGATTTGAGTTTTTCCTTATTTTTGGATTTTCTTTTATTCGCGACGTTTTCCTGCACAATTTTCTTCTTTATCCTTATGTTATTGCTCATAACTCTATAACTAATTATATTCCAAGCCGTATTTATTAATTTTACGGATTAATTAGAATTGTATCGCTTTTCTCCACTTGGATCATTCTTTATCACCGTTCTTTACCCTTTCTTTATTTTTTCCTCGCTTTTCCCGATGTGTGTGGTCTCCAGGAAAATTTCATACTTCATTTATTATTAATTAATATATATTTTTCCACACTTCCATGGGAGATATACCTTATTTGACTCTGGGATATCTGTCACTTTTATTGCCTTACTTGATCTCCGCCCTATCTCCTATCTTTGTCATACAAAATATCACATAAAATATCCGCTTTGACATCTGTTTACGTTTAAAATTTTGGTACTAGACTCGTAAATTTAATTTAATTTCAAACCTATTAATTTTAATATCTTTTGCTTTAAATAAATATCTCATAAGCTCCACGTTAATCTTAATCGCTTTTCTAATGGGTTATTACCTTAACGTAAACAAAAATCATGTTCGAATTTCGATTGTTTATCCTTTAAACTACACATGAGACCGTCAACCTTTTATCTTGTTTCTATCCCTCTGTAATCTTGTGTAACTCTAATATCTATCTACCCTGATAATCATGTAAAATGCCTACGTTTCCTGAATTTAATCTATCGCTAAATGTTTATTTTTATTGCCTTCCTATGGTACCCTATTTTCATGTCCCTAGGACCTTTGTAGCAGCTCAAAATCTCTGTATTTTCCTTCGCCCAGTCTCTGCACTGTTTTTAAAATGTCTATTTTAATGCGAGATTTTCATTCCCAAATTGATTTTCCAATATGTCCGCTTCATCTTAAATTGATAACGATTAGTTTCCATTGTTTCCAACACTCTCGTTTTCCTTTAGTACGATTTTCTATCGAACTTGACACCCTACTTCTATCATAAATAATTGCACTACAGTTGAAAATTCTGCCAGCAACTTTCTTTCGTTTTACCCGTCCTTTTTTATACTATCACGTTTATAGTTTTTTTTCATTGCATTTTCGTGTGTGTGTTTTTCCAACATGAAAGGCCAAAAGCCCTCGATGTCAACGGTTCGCTATCACCTAAATGTATCGGTTTCTCTAAACATTCCCAGGGCTCGGTCACCTCGAACGTTAATGTTTACTCTACAGTGCGTTCACCTCTAATTTCTGTGGGAATCGAAATGTCGTTAATTGTCTATTTTATCGCCCGGTCCAAAGTTCAATCCTTTGTCTGTAGTTGATGCACGCCTCTCCGTTCACTGATTGGTTATTCAAAATTTTTATAGCTCTCGTCCAGATCTAATTGGTCGACAACCTTAAATATTTGTTTTTAGGCCTAGACAGGGGGTTCCTAGTCGTTCCTAGACGATTTTAATGACCTCTGTGTTTATGCTATAGAATCTCGACATAATTCCAACTATTACAGGTGTCTACTGCAAGCAAGCTGGATCAATTCTTTCTCCGCCAGATGTCGTTAGCATGTCCGTTTTCATAAATAATTTGCATATTTTTAGCAGCTATTGTTTATCTGTTTTTCACTGTGATTTAAGCCTTTCATCACAAGATAGAAAAAAGCTTGGACTTGTCGGAAGACCCACTTGGTTACAGACTTTTGTTTGGCATCTTAGCCCGTCAAGTCTCGAGATTTCCATATTTATTTATCTGTGTAACTTGTATGTTTATATTTACCCCAGTTTTATTTCAGACCTGAAAGGGTTAACCTCTGCCTATTTTCTTTATGAGATTTCCCTCCTCGAAGCGGAGTGCAAAGTTAAGATGCTGTAATGGCTCTGATCTCTCTGTGAAGGGACCCGCTTGAAGCTGCACTCAACATATTAGGGAGAACCTTCCTTCCTCTGGGTTCTCGCTGAAAGTTGTAAGATGATTAATATGTTTTTATTAGTAGATTTTAAAAATCACTATTTTATACATATAATCTATTAATTAATATTATTATAATTGTAATAAAATTGAAATCTTTGATGTTTAGATTTGTTTGGGCTTGATGAAGTCTTCAATAACAGACACATGTTTTTTTTTTTGTTTTTACTGCACAAAACTGCATTTCACTTTTATTTAATGTTACAAAGAGTCAAATTATTCCCGACCCAGACAATACACCTTTACTAATGGTCTGTCGACCATAATGACTGCTTGTTACTATTTTATAGGAGAGAAGAAGTAAAAATCCACTCAGCGAGGCTTTTTATAATCTTATCAAGTAACATACATTGACAAGCTAATTGTCAAACTCGACAATTTGGCAAATCATCTGTCTGTAAATTTGTTTATCACGTTCCTGTTCCGGTTCAAAATGGTGAACTTGCTGGATACTACATTTTACTACGATCGTAGTTCCTACTACGAACTGTCAATAATTGTCATTGAGATGGAATGAAATTAATGTTTTTATTTTTAAAAATTGTTTATTTGACAGTTTAAGGCGATGCACTACGTCGTGTAATATTTTTAATTGAGCCGCTATCAATAACAACCCTTACGTAAATGGCGATAGGGTTTAAATTCCCGCTTAACACCATCCGCCTGTTTTGATTTATGCAATAAGAAAACATGGCCAAAAAGTGCCTTTAACTTAATTTACCACATTATACAATAAAATCAAAACCGAAAATGGGTTCGTAAGTAGGAGATTTTAAACTTTAAAGCAGTTTTCATAGGCCTTATACATTATTTTTTTCTGGGCTTATAAAAAGATTTATCTAAAAAATTCTCGATTATTTCAAAGGCCAAGATGTATTCTAGTCGCACTATTTAATTAAAGCATCTGAAACATTTCTAGGCGACCAAATTTTCCAACAAAAAACACATGATTTTGCATTACTACGTATGGCATCGCCTTAAACAAAAAAGGAAACGTAAAATAAGTATGTGTTATAATTAAGTAGGTAAGTATTCACGCCCTTCAGGTGATTTACTCACGAAAACAGCTCTATGCGAATAATCCAATCATTATTATTTAACCTTCTTATTTCACGGTTTCAGGGGAAATTTTATTGTACCATTTTGTAGGTCATTTATTGGTTACTAATACATCTAAAGATATTTGAACATTTTACATAATAAGGACCCTCCCAAAGTATGTCGTAATATCTGTTTATTCGTGTGCGTGTTTTTAACAACCCTTTTCAATAGTTTCGAGTAATAATCAAATTCTTTACACCCAATGGAGCAAAAACTTTTCAGTTTTATAGGGTCGCAATAGTTAAAGTTAGCGGAACTATACCACAATACCCAACTATAAATTATCTTTTATATACATTCTACCTTTAACATAATGATCCTAGTTACTTTAGTTCACATTAGTTTTACAAAACAACTCACCTACATCACGTTTAATTAATTTAGCATTCCGTACACAATAGTAACGTAAAAGTTTAACTAATTTAGTAAATGTCAATGTCAAGTTCCCATAATAACATGCACTGTAGATATATTCAACAAATTTTAAGTACTAGATGTTAGACAAATTTACACAAAAACCATTTCCATTATCTTAATATTTTTTTTACATTTGTTGAAACGAATGTGACCTTACTGGAGTACCCCGTTCTAAGGTCACATTGTACATGGTTATTTGTTTGAATTATAAATTGTAAATATTGTAAGTTTTTTTAGTACGTTAATTTTGATAATGATCAAAATATACACGAGGTAAATTATAAAGCGAAATAAGAAAAACATAACACTATACAAGAAAAATACATCGTATAAAAACATCCGAAGAAAAACATAACATAACGTTACTCTGTTATAAATTAGGGTCCTTGGAATTAAAACTCCGTTCTTGAGAGCAAACTGAATCACTTTTATTTAACAATAAACATCGACTATCAGATGATATGACTAGGCACTTTTTAATAAATACTCTGGGTACAGGCTAGTTTCTGTGGTACTTTGTGAAAAGTGAAACCTTCGGTTGTTCTTGAGCAAGAGAGCGTTTTTAAGGAAACACGACCTTTTATATGACAAAGACTGTTGACACCTTCAAATTCAAAAGGGCCGCAAAACAGGGATCGTCTTTGCAGACACAATTTAATCATAAACAAATAGCAGAGGCGAGAACCTTTCATAAATAATATAATCTAACCTTCATAGGTTATATTATATAGTTAGGTTGCAAAATAAATACACAAACTAACTGTTTAAACAGCGAACTCTTTCAAATACCTAAAAAAATACAGCGTTTGATGATTAATTTCAAGTATATAAAAAATACAATAATCTACATGACAAAACTTGACGGCACCCGTGGTCGAGAGGTAAGGCTCTCGACTAGCAAATCCGAATATCGCGGGTTCAAATCCCGGTGCGTGCAAGTAAATTTTATTTGTCAAATTTGTGTTATTTCACAGTTTATTATTAATTTAAAATAATATAAAATATACTTGGAGGCACGTTCCATAGCGGAAGATACTCTCAGTATTGCCCTGGTGTAAAATCACTATTCAGAACTTTGAAACGTTGCTTGAAATGGCTTTGACCGTGTTTGGTGATCAGATCCGAATAGCAAGGTACTCGCCCACCTTCATATTTCCCATTTTCTTCCCCTCCCGACTACCTTCAACTTCATAACACACCCCAATTGGGGACGCGCCATAGTCGACGTGTGGTATGTAATGTGGTATATACAAACCATACATGGTCGTGCGAGAAATGAGGAGATCCGCAAAGAATGCAAGGATAATGAAGCGTAATGTGTAAGATTAAGGCCATGCACTACGTCGTGTAATATTTTTAATTGAGCCGCTATCAATAACAACCCTTACGTAGATATCGATAAGGTTTAAATTTCCGCTTAACACCATCCGCCTGTTTTGATTTATGCAAGAAAAAATCATGGCCAAAAAGTGCCTTTTATTTTATTTTGTGGATGTTCAGGCATAAATATTTAATTTTTTTTCGATCATTTTATAAATAACTTACTTTGCCACATTAAACAATAAAATTATAACCGAAAATGGGTTCGCAAGTAGGAGATTTTGAACTTTAAAGCAGTTTTCATAGGCCTATACATTATTTTTTTCTTGGCTTTTAAAAAGACTTATGAAAAAAAATACTCGATTATTTCAAAGGTATATATTCTACTCGCAGTATTTAATTAAAACATCTGAAACATTTCTAGGCGACCAAATTTAAACCAAAACACACATTATTTTGCATTACTACGTATGGCATCGCCTTAATAAAGAGATTAGGCATGTAGAGCGAATGAACAAACAAAGAAGAATATATAAACAAAATGTGAATGGCAGAAAAAGTTGAGGACGCCCGAGGAAGACATGCCACGATCAAGTGAATCAGATACTTGAGTCAGAATAATAGGAGAATATGTATAAGATATAAATGACGATATCGATGAGGCAAGGAGTGTTTGCCAATACCGAGTTGTTTAGTTATTTACAGGATGCTATAATTCGTTTACTTATGTATATATGTATTATTCATTTGTGATTGTTAATTTTTTCGTAAAGCTGGAGGCAAATCATGTGATCATATTTTCTGGCACCAGCAGGGTTTGAGAATGCTTTAAATAAACTACGACATCAGTCGTACATTGAGTACTGAAGAGCTAGCATTTAAATAAATAAACCTTGCGCAGAAAAGTAAAGTTAGCTAAAATAATGCAAAGGTTTGAAGGGCAGTACATTGTGAGACTTTTTCGTGCAGGATCTGAAAGTTAGTTTTTAAACAAACCGCCTGGCGTAGCGACGCTAAAAATCAGTAAGGCGTGTAAATTATAAACACATTTATAAAAAGTTCTAAACTAAACAGTGAAACAAAATATTCAATTTCAGAAACAAGCACGAATTTTTGTATACTAGATTTGAGATACAAGTTTTTCATGCAGCCAATATGCGCAATAGTGCAAAAGGACTAGTAATTCGTTAGCAGATTTTATTTTCCAGGTCAGAATGAATATTACAATATGAGTTGCCTGTATACTGTCAGAATAATGTATTGTATTATATTATTTAATCAAAGAAAGGGGGACGGTCGCGCCATCTCCCGCCCTCCTTACGACTTGGTTTTTTCCTCTTTTCCCAATATGAATGATTATATTATATTTTGAGATAGTCATTTTGAGAGTAAAAATTGTTTTCGCGCAATCAACCGTTGAAAAACTGCAAAAATATTCCGATGGAATTTTTCGAAACTTCCCGTGAAATAATTCGAACGACGTAGTTAAGGTACTTCCGCAAGATATGTTTCAAGGTATGTTCCAGAAACCAAAGTTTGTTTGCTCAAAACTTTAATGGTATGCAAGCGACTTGCATTATCTAACGGAACATTAAACAATGGTGCTGACCTGTGAAATACTCTGTACAAGATTGGCCTTAGTCGCTTGATATTATTCCACCTCGTAACTGCTAGTCTTTGCAAAAGATTCCAGATATCCATTGGTTCGTCAAATCCGTCAAATCATTGTTATACATATATGAATGCAATCAATACGAGTATATTGTTAATAATTACGTACATTTTATTATATTACATTTACGTACGGATTTCGGCGTGCTATTTTTTTTATTGGTTTGTGTTATTACACATTTAATCCATAAAAAATTGATAGTTTAAGAACTTCATTTTATATGAATTTAACGTACCAATTAAATACAATCGGAATTTCATTTAAGGCGATGCCATACGTAGTAATGCAAAATCATGTGTTTTTTGTTTGAAAATTTGGTCGCCTAGAAATGTTTCAGATGCTTTAATTAAATACTGCGAGTAGAATACATCTTGGCTTTTTTTAGATAAGGACGGGTTGTTTCGGAGAATCTGAACAATTCATCAAATTTCAACGTTCATTTTCAAGTTCTGTGAAAGATTTTTTCATGTTCTGTTTTTATTTCAGTTTTGTCAAACAACTAGCCTAAAATGATATAAAAACAAAACTTGAATAAGTCTTTCACAGAACCCGAAAATGAACGTTGAAATTTGATGAATTGTTCAAATTCTCCGAAACAACCCGTCCTAAGTCTTTTTATAAGCCCAGAAAAAAATAATTTACAGGCTTATGAAAACTGCTTTAAAGTTCAAAATCTCCTACTTACGAACCATTTTCGGTTATGATTTTATTGTATAATGTGGCAAATTAAGTTATTTATAAAATGATAGGAAAAAAAATAAATATTTATGCCTGAACATCCACAAAATAAAATAAAAGGCACTTTTTGGCCATGTTTTTTTCTTGCATAAATCAAAACAGGCGGATGGTCTTAAGCGTCTATTTAAACCTTATCGCCATCTACATAAGGGTTGTTATTGATAGCGGCTCAATTTAAAATATTACACGACGTAGTGCATCGCCTTAAACGAAATTACACTTACCTCCCTTTTATTATTTATTTTGTCTTTCACCCATTACTAGTGATTTTAGCTATACACAATTAACATTTAATTCTTACAAACAATTACAGCAAATGAGAGTATATAAATACATAGATGATTACACAACATAAACATAACAAACGTAACATAAATAAATCTAACATAAACATAACACAACCTACTTAACATAAACGGTACAGAGCTGGTAACAGTAGGTAATTACAAACATATTTTTGCACCTTATTTAATTACATGTTATAATGAATTACCCCGTTTAATTTGACATTATTTCAATACAGTCCATTTATATTTAATTGTAAAAACTAGTAAAGGTCAAATTATAAAATAATATTTTTTTAAATACTTTTAACGTCAATGAATAAAAAATATTTTATGTTTTTAATCTAAAAACTTCCGATACGTTTCTGGCAATCCTCAGCTGCTGGCCTTTTGAGACCTTCGACTGCTTCTCTGCCAAGACATCTTGTAGAGCTGTCAGATGTGTTTGAGCTTCATTAAGCCCATCTACCCCGCAAGGATATTCTACTGCAACCGAGGAGTTATCGTTTGCATCCTCAATTGAGACGCTATTTTCTCTAATAATCCGAGGCATCATCGTGTTCAGGTGTCTTTTTTTTCGGACGATTCATTTTTTTGGTATAATTGGTTTTGTACAATTCGTAATTTTTTTGTGAATACTTTTTAATCACTTCACGTCACAATAATCGTGATTAATTATCAGATTATGATATAATATGTATGTGATTAATTATCATATGATGAATATGTATGTGATCAATATGAATGTGATCAATATGGATGTGATCAATAAAAATTAGAAGTGCTTGGATTAACAGAACTTGAAATTGCTTGGCCTCAAAAGAAACTAAAGTTACGTTAGGTTAGTTTTCTTGACGTGTAGCATACGTGTAGTTTTAGCGGGTGCTATTCTCTCCGTGTGTAATTTTATCGTTGTGTTATTCTAGTACTGTGATGCACACCTATGTAATTTATTCCGGTTCTGAGGCACAGAAAAAATGTTCACAAAATGAGCTTCGAGTCCCTTCTCTCGTCTATTTCATATCAATGCTCGGAACAGAACCAGAGGTGGCAAAAACGTATGAAAATTCTGTTGGTTTTTAAAAACAAAGTCCATGAATATTTAAACTGAAAGTTTATCTTTTTTGGTAGAATCTACATGGGTTGCTTTTAAGGTAGAAAACTTTCCTGGTAATATATCAACGTATTAAATTTTCCGCATACCAAATGCTTATGAAAATGGATGTATATTAGTTTTAAAGTTTATACGAATATTTAAAGGGAGAGAAATTTTGAAAAATCTCTCTCCAATGCAAAATTAGGAATGTGCTTGCGGATGAAAACTAATTTCTAGAAATTAAAACCAAATAAATAAACTTGCAAAATAACGTTTTCCCCAACGGCTTACACCATATATATTTTCTCTGGGTAACGTTGTTTCATCATTATCTTCATTTTCTTTTTAAAAATATAATATTTTTAATTTAGAATAACTCTTGTATAATTTTTTTTAATTTAGAATAAGTGAAACCTTAAAATGTTATATTTATCCATTGAAGACTCACGAACAAAAAATTGAAACAGAAAAATAAAAAAAGATTGGGACCCATCTAAGAATTGAACCCAGGACCTCAACCTTGCTGGGGCTTTCCTCTACCACTGAGCTAATTCGACTTTATCCCATTCGGTCATATTTAACTAACATCAACTTCATTTTCTTAACGCATGTTTTTATTGACTGCTCTTTATACATGAATGCAAGAATGCAACAAAAAGCAATCTAGTTGGTAACTTGGATAAATATATAATCTTTATTTTTTTATGTGCGACATCTATTGACGTTTTCTACAAGTTCAGGATAAATGTTTATTTTAACTTTTGGAATACCTTCACAACCTCAAATTTAAAAAGAAATATTTATCCATTATACCATCTAGATTGGTTCTGTTATTTAAGATGTTATATGAATTTTGGAACCATTTATGGAATAACTAACACCTCTGTCGTATGTCACCTAAAATGGTTCGCTACATTTGGTGACTTAGCAGTGGTGCCCGGGTTCATGAGGTGAGATTTGCCTAGATCTTGGTGACGGATGTGTTTGTTGGAGGAGACCCTTTCTCCTCTGAAACAGGACTCTATCGACCCATCGCCCACAGTGGGATGGATGGATTGATGCGTCTGTCATTCCTGGGTGCACCGACACATAGATTCCTACCCACCCCTCATACCTGTTTCCTTCTCAGAATTACCTCTCCTTTATTTCCTTTAAAAGATCCTATACATAGCATCCTCAAATATGACAAATCATGAAGGAAATTATTTTCCTTCTAGCCAAAAATAGAAAAAATATCTATGTTTTTTAAACACTCCTTCACGATGTTGCGAGACTTTGGGTCTATTTAAAATAAGTTGTGTTTCATTAAATATGTTCACAACAGTCGCTTACGCTATTCTATGTACATCCCTTTCAAACCATCTTGTTTAATGTAAATACCGCCCAAGAGTCCATCTGCTCTCAACCCTCTGGAGCTGGTGTGATTATGGCATCCTCAATTAGAATATATTGTGGGGAGGGGATAGTGATTGGGTAGGAAATGTGTAATTTGTGGAAGTACCTGGCTATTCAGATCTGGTCGCCAAAATGGATATAGCCATTTCAAACAAAGTTACAATTCTGAATGGTGGTCTGACAACAGGACGATACTGAAAGCATCTTCCACTGTAGAATATTTCGCAAATATACCATATATTTTTTTATGATTAAATTGTGAAGTAACGCATTTTTTTTTATTTTTGCACGCTGGGATTTGAACCTGCGACCTCCAGATTGCTAGTTGAGAGCCTTACCCCTCGACCATAAAGGCCGTATTCAGTAATCATCTTTTTGAACGCTTTCTTTTTTCATGTGGTGTTTGGGGTCAAGTCTAATTCGCCCCTGTACAACATTGACCTCCGCAGCATGCACTGCGGAACATGCCAGCTTTGGTAATAGAATTTTATAGATTAACCCCCAAGTTGAACCACACTTTTATTCCAGGTTAAATTGTTAAACCGCAGTTTTATCCCGAGTTAAATTATTAAACCGCAGTTTTATCCCGAGTTAAATTGTTAAACCGCAGTTTTATCCCGAGTTAAATTGTTAAACCGCAGTTTTATCCCGAGTTAAATTGTTCCGCTGTAATCTGCGGCCGAAATGCCCGAAACAAATGTGGTTAATGAATGAACTTGAGGTACTTTAATGGAGTTGAAGTTGAACTGGAGGAAAAATTATCTCGTGACAGGAAAAGGTTACGTGTGCTTCAACATTAATATAATCTCTACTGGAATTTCTTCGAACAGTTAGTTGACCTTGACACAAAGCATGTTTCGATGTTTTTCTTATTTAATTGATTTATCAATACCAAATTTTCTTCTGAAATCGTAAGATTTCTAAGTAAGTCCTATACTATATATTTAAAAATTCATCCGAAGTAGCTTATTCATAGCTTCGTCTTATAAATGAAAAATTATTATTAATAGTAGTTCTTACCTATTGAACAACCAATGAAACTAAAATTTCAAATTATCCCTTTTTTAGGGTCTTTCGAACACATTCTGATACTCCACAAAATTTCTGCTTTAATCTAATTATTTTTAAATATATAATATATTATGTATTTTCCCAGTAAGCTTCCTTCAAGTAACTTGTACAATTAGTGCGACAATAAATAGCGCAAAACGTGTATTTACAGGGGGCGGAAAAACAGACAGTGCAAAAACAAAAATTGCAGTTTTTAAGCGCTATTAAAAAAAATGAAATTTATAGAAACGGGGTTTAATTTTAATTTTAAATATAAATCATGCCGTACTATGCATTAAGTCTTGAAGATGACAACAGAAAGATGATAGCCCCCAGCAGCGATATATTGATGAAGGCAAGTTTTTGGCACATCTCGACGGATATGTCGGCGATTTCCTCCAGAATTCGAACTTGAGTTCTTTCAAGTTGTGAGGCTGATCTTTTAAAATATTTTCCTTCAAGTAGCCCCACAGGAAGAAGTCCCAAATTGCAGCCGGGAGGCCCGCTTGGTGGTGTTTTCTTCCAAGTTGAACCATGCAGACGGCGAAACCCCGGTATTGTCCGGAGCAAACCATGATAACGACTGAAAACGGCACGACCCTCCCGACACAATGAGACCCCTACCAGGTTCCTATCCTCACCACACGGTATGTATCGGCACTTCAAAACTGCACCGTCTATTTTGCTACACTCCGAATTATTAGAAGACCCCAAAGCAAGAAGTTGTTAAATTACATTGAAGGTATTCTGAGATTCTTTTGCTTTTCACCTTATTATTTTATTATTATATACATTGGATTCTTCGTGGTGTAGTAAACAAACCAAATTTACATAACATTTTGGGGATCTTGTGGGCGGTACGAAATGAAAGACGTAACGTGAAGGTCACAGTGTTTATTTGTGAGTCAGGTAGCCGTGATGTGAGTTGACGTAGGACAGATGTAGTATTCTCCGGATGCAGGCTGTGATGGCTGGTCAAGCGCGGGTCAGTGAGTCGACGCCGGGCGCTAGTGACCGGACTCGTTGACTGTCAGGCACTGGCGATCTTGGCAATCAATGCTCCAGTGCTGACGGGAAGGCGGAAGGTGCGGTGGACCTGGTCGACGGTTGAGCGGGAGCTAAAATTTAAAACGATGATATTTATTTAGCCTTTCCTCACCATAAAGAGACAAGGTTTTTGTGTTTGGTGAGGGAAATCTAGCTGTAAGTAATTAATAAAATATTGTGAACAATAACAAAAATATACGTAAGAAAAACTCAAGATTTATCAATAGTAATAATATTCTGTGATTCGTGAATATTTTCGCTTTTTTTTAGATTTAAAGAAAGGTTGTTAAGGTAAGTTATACTAGATAAGATAAATAAATTTTAAAAATTCTTGATGTTTTACTTAACAAAGCAAAATAAACATGTTTTATATGTAAAGTAACTAAATCATATTATTATTGAAAAAATGGGTATCGCAAAGCAAACGTGTTTGGTAATGGAAGTCAATTTTTCAAAAAAAAAAACATCAAAAAACTTCATCCATTTATCGCAATATTTTTATTTGCCTTTCTTTTGATATCAACTCTGGCTGGGAAGATACGTAGTTTTTTTTTCTTCAGGTCCATTTATTTCCAAGGCTCTTCATCAGAGAGCGATTCGCGATATTTATATATACCGAATTCCACACTTATCCAGTGAATTCCTCTTTTAAAGTTTACCTTACTTCCAATAATGTTTATTGTAATGTGTAGAGGATTTAGTTGCCGCCCTAATACTTTAATGTGATTAAACTTATCAACCATCCTTGTCACAATATGTTTATTTTTTGTCGACATCGTTAAATTTACATATTAATCCACTCATTGAATTGACTAGCATTTGTTCATTTTTTTCTACTGTACCAGTGACCATCCTTAGTAGATTTCTGATCAATTATTTAGATTTTTTTTTGCTAGAATCAAACATTATCAAAAAAATATATTCTGACTTGCTTTGAAGTTGTATGGTGTTGACGAAGGCCATTAAATAACTGACAATGTCCGCGCTCCCTCTACCACCTTCGTTTTGATAAACATACCCTGTATTTAATTCCTTCATCACACAATATACTCCCAAATTATAGAGTCATACTTGTTTTAAATAGAAAGCCGCGTTTATTGATCTTTGGGAGAGGCTGTGTCACTCCAAAATCAAATATGATAAAACAAGTCTCATCGCTTTTAGATGCCTCTTTTCAAATGTTTACATTTCAGCTTAATACATATTTACATGAGCATCATCACATTTTTCGCAATATAAGGTTCCACAAGTTTCTTTTCCCCTTCTATAACGGAAGCAAAATAGCTGGAAAATTTCCGAAGAAAAAAATCCTCGATGTCTTTGAGATTTCAAAAACTTCACCGGTATTTTTGGTAGGAACGGCATCACTTGAATAACATCTAACCATATATATAACTAGTGTACACATGAAAAGTTGTTAATTACAGAATTACGGCAAGAACTTGCTAACTTTGTATCTAGCAAATTCTAAATTAATTATTACAAAAATACGTAGTTAACATGTTAATCGTATTGATTTAGCATGTTATTGCTGATTTTAAGATCTGACATGGTGTTCATTGGAAAGAACAACATTTTAGAGCATTCTAAATCATTTTGTACGAAAATATAAGTTAACAAATTCTTGTCTTGGGGTCTTATTAACTAAGAGACTAATTAGTCTACCCATCCAGAATATTACTCTAAGATCTTCCACTAAATCTCTACCAGAAGTACTGCGAACTGGAACCAGTCGACCACAAATTGGTGCAGTCGAGATCACCACATTCATACTGTATGCGGTTTTGTTGAAGGATTTGTGTCAGAGAACTCTGCCAAAATCAAGTTCTGTTCCGAAATGAACATCTGTTTAATTTATGTACGATCGTAGATATTAGTATTCTCGTCAACATTCCCGGAAATGAATTTCAAACGACAAATTTCCACAGTAATTAATAATTGAGAGCTGATGTGCGGTATTGATCAACATGTTGATTCACTACTATCTATATGATTAATTTTATATTCCGAGGTCTTTTGAATTCCACATGAAATGATTCCGCGTGTTTCTATGTAACCCTTTCAGACCAAAATTAAAACTTGCAATGGTAGAACATATTTGGTACTAGTTAAAAATTGATGGAATTATTTGATGGTAGTTAACAATTGGTGGAATTATTTGTAAATTTTAGTTTTTTTTTAATTATTTAGAAGTTATTGCTTCTTTTATTTGAAAGACCATTAGGTCACAGTTATCGTGTTACACGTTAAACGAAAAATCGTATACTGTGACAAAAATACCATATAAAAATCTATATTGCAAAAATATCTTAGACGTAGTCGCACAATGCATGCAAATCAATTTTGTGGCCTGTAATCAATATGTTTTGGTAATCTTTCAAGTTGACTCAACTATTTGGGAAGCGGGTTACCATTTAGTTATAATTGGGAACTGACTTACCCCTACTTACGTAACGTGATGGTTCTTTGGAACATGTCTTGTGATAGCACATTTGTAAACTTTCCAGGTTCTTTCAGCAAACTCGACATCAATTCACTCCGAGGGTCACTCAAAACGTGGATAGAAATACTCGTTGCTGATGACAATGCATTTTATGGCAATCGCGGACACACACGCGGATGTACAGGTATTTCTCGGAAATCAGTAGTAATTACTATACGAAAAAAATGTCGATCCTACCCGGTCGGCATTTGGCGAGGTAGGTAGAGTTGTCGACTCCATTTCCTGGGTACAAAGGTTTAATCCTCATTTAAAGCAAAAAAAACGTTTTATAAGACATTTTAAAACAGATGTGACAAAAATGTGTTTTTAAGTGTTGATTTAAAAATTTTAAAATAAAAAAATATGAAATGCTACCAAAAAGGAAAAATATCTCAAAATATAAAAATCTCTTTTGTTGCAAAATTCCACCGCTTTTTATAAAAAAATAACACCGTTTTTGGCCAAACATAACGCGAATTTCACAAGAAAATAACCTGACAATCAATGAATGACTAAGTAATCCAAATTTTTCAGCATTTTCAGTGAGCAGGAAACTGAAAGAAATACGCGAAGTCTAGTTTTTCTTCATTCCGTTGATAAATAGCTCCAGCCTCCTTTCCGACGTAATCAGGCCTTTCAAATCGCTCCCTCGACATATCTGAATGTATCCATTTTTATACCTCCTTTTATTCCTTGACTCTTGAAAATAATTTCATTTTCACCCTTCGCAAAATATAGGTTTGATTCTAAAGCGCAGCGTTTGCCTTATTTTGTTTTTGCGCTGTGAAATAAGGTCGATAAATAAGGGACTGTATAATAAATTAACTTGATGGCTTCAAAGAAATAAGGGTTGATAGATAACCAAGCAAAGGATGGTGTTTGCTTTCTATTTAACCAACTATTTACCTCTGACCCATTTAACAAACAAATACCATGTTTAGGAGTCATAAGACTTTAATAACGGGGGTTTGCTCAACGCTTACATTTTAATTACTTCTGTTGAACGTATTACTAAAATCTTAAATGTTTCTAAAGGGATCCCTACGGACTTAAGTTATTTATATTTAAGATTATTAAAAACTGAACCTGACGATTAAATTATTTTATGTAAAACGATTTGAAAATTTTATAAAACGATTTTCAACTACAAAACGAGCGGTAATCACCAAATTTTATTTTTGTAGACGATGAATTATTAACTTCCCTAGGGATCCCCCTAGAAACATTTGAGATTTTATTAATGCGTTAATTAGAAATAATAAAATAAATTTTACGAAAAGATCGATTTTCTCGGCTTGCTAGGGCAAAGTCGACCGTGGGTCCTTCCATTACGCTGAGCCGTGCATCGAATATTGTTTTAACACGACTTCATCACAATCAAATTCAGTCATTCAATCTTAAATTAAAATGATAAATCATTAAAACTGTTCTTCATTATTTTCCAATAAATTTTGTCATTTTGTTATTCGCTCTTTTCTTTTTTTAACCCCTTAATATTAAATGAAGAACACGGATCAAATGAAATGAGGGGTTACAATGTAGCTACTCGACTTACAAAGTCAACCACCACATGTTAACGTGTAAATTCACTAACTAATGCAAAAGGACAAGGTCCAATATCCAGACACAACCTCGGTAACAAATATGGGCATTCTGGTGTAATTGATATTTTCAGTTATTATTTAAACCTTCTATCTTATAAATCCGAACTCCTCGAGAATTTTCATTATTTTAGAAATTTCATTTTTTCAACGTAAATACCGCACTAGTTTCCCAACATCTGGGGCCAGTGAAACTATTGGATCCCCAATTGAGGAATGTTTTGAGGGTAGAGGGAGTGGGAAAGAGATGAGAAAAAGGAAGATAGGAAAGTACCTGGCTATTCAGATCTGGTCGCCAAACATGGCTAAAGCCATTTCAAGCAACGTTTTAATTCTGAATGGCGGTCACACCAGGGTAATACTGATAGTATCTTCCACTCTAGAACGTGCCTCAAATATACTATGTATTATTTATATAAGTAAATTATTATTATTAAAAGTATGTTTATTTATTAAAACATTTATCCACTACACATAAAAGAGGTATACAAATTAGTATAATTTTAAATCTGAGCCATTGCTAAACAGAGAATAAGAATAAAAAAAACTCGTTTCGGGAAGATACTTTTCGCTTTGAGAAAACGCTCCTTCAGGGTTATAACATTGCTTGATGTTCTTTTTGGGCTTTGAGCTTTGAGCTTCGAGTTTTGACCTTCGAATTTTGATTTTGAAGCTTTGAGGTTCGAACTTTAAGCCTCGAGGTTTCAGCTTTGATCTTTGGGACTTGAGCTTTGAACTTTGTGCTTTGGGCTCTGAGCTTTGAGCTTATAATTTTGGGCTTTGAGCTTTAAGCGTTAGGTTTTTAAAGAAAGTCGAAAAAAATTTTATGTCCCCGGCATAGCCTGGTCTTTGTGCTGAGTTTTTCTTCGTGAGAGAGAATTCAGATGGAGACAGTATGACTGTAAGGATCCTCTTATTTTGGACGTCAAGGGCAAAATGTGCAACAAGCAAAATTGTCGCATCGTATTGGAAAACCCTGGATTATTTCGGTATTGATATCTCTCCTATTTAATATTTTGTATGAGTATTCATGAATTATTGGAAGTTGTGTAAATGTCAATTAAACATAATTAAATCAATATTTTTAAATATGATGAAATAATGAATATCTCTTCCCGTATACAATTAAATCCCGCGAAATAATTAATGAATAGCGGTTCCTCAATCAACACTCCACTAATATTGTGGAAATGTCCTAAACGTCGAGAATGGTCAGCTCAGTTCAAATCATTGATTTTTTATGAGAGTATAAATGATTTTAGTCAATCGTTATGAAAAAAAAAATTATAATTTCTGTAAATAAGACTCAATTCTTTGTCTTTGAAATTCCGTTTTTGCTTTGCATTATCTTCCTTGTTTACATTTTTATCTTTCATATTTACAATTTCTCTATTCATGTACTCAAATATAAATGTGCTCTCCTTTCACTATCATCTCTGTTTTAATTTTTTCATTCATTTGATGTCATTTTGTAATGGACATTTTGCCGTAAAATAACAAATTAATAAATATATGATTTAAAAATTATATTTTATTTTATTTTTTTCAACTATAATGTTTATTACATTGGCGGGTATAGCCTTCAACAGTTGAAGAAAATGTTGTTTCAAATAAATAAATCATTACGATAAGAATCTTGAGAGTCTTGACCATTTCCTGAAATCGTCCTCACTCCTGCCTGTTTCTTCTACATGTAGAAAAATGAGAATTACTGATTTATTACAAAATCTCTTCAAATTTCTGGTAATCCGGATAAAGACGGGACTGCAAGCCGCTTTCTTATAAACTTAAAATCATAATAATGTCGGAAAACGTTTGTCTTAAGATACCAAAATTCTGGTGACAAAAGATTGGAATTTTACTAAAATTTTATCAAGGAACCTATCAATTATTCGTTAATAGGTAATCTATAACAAATAGAAAATATGGGCCTCTGAAAAGATATTTTTGTATCTTCTGCAAGTCCTTCTGAAAAATTAATGTTATCTGTAGTTAGTTTTTGAGTGTAGGGTGTGGAATAGTTAACGTGACATATTTTTTATTTTTGGCTTCGAATGTTGTCACACGAATGGGGTCAGGTGTATCGGAGCTGACTGTGACCCGAAAGTTAATTTCAATGATAAACTAAGTTTTGAACGCCCACAGAGACTAACCTTTGCTCAAGCCGAGGATATCTTGACTCAAATAAAATCTACCGAAACATCGAAGATCATTTTTAACATCATCGGCTTTTTAACAAACAATATATTTTTATTTCAATAAGAAAAATAATAAGTTTCGATACGGTTTCGGGTCATTGTTACTCTTTGGCAAAATATCATTAAATTTCTTCATTTGTACAAGTATTTGTCAAATCTGACAATTCCAAAATGCAAAATAACATCTAATTTATCCATTTGTAATCAGCCACCTTCAATAATTGCAAATTATTGAAGATTATTAAATTATTTATATAAAAGTTTTAGTGGGCTATGGGAAGCATGTACGGCAAATTGAGTAGTTAAAAATCAGATTTGTGGATATTTATAGAATTTTATGAGTTATTTTTTATGATAAGCAAATATTTTTTTATGCACAAAAAATTGTTGAAAATAAAAATATTTCACCATAATATTCCAAAGATTTTTTATTGATAGGTAAGCCTGCGATCCATTTTTTGGCCGTATTACGAATAATTTAAGGAGATTAGTAATAAATTATTAATATTTTTATAAATTATCTGTCCCAAATCTCCTTTGTACTGCGGACATATTAAAGAGATTCCTCTTTGGTGGTAGGTTATCTTCCAGGTTGGCAGATAATCTACCACAAAGATACAGTTTTATAAATCTGGTTACTGACCCATCCGAACAATTTGATTAGCGCGTGATAACACATCTGCCAGACTATGGTTTTAATGATTCAACTTTGAACGTTCCTCTCAAAAAGATCCAATACCCTATTGTTGTTATTCGTTAGATTCCAGATATGTTAACAGTGTTTTATTGGATTTTACATTGAAATTGGTTTCTTCTCGAGAGTCTTTTTCTTGAATTGAACTGCCTTCTAGACATTGGAACTATTGGCTTGGGTGTTTTTTCTATAAATTTTATAATTGTTGTTTACCAAGAGGTCCAAAACATTGAATTTGCCATCTGCTAGCTCAGTTCTGCATCTTTGCACAAGCCCCATTTTATTTTAATTCAAATATTTTCAGATTAGTCGTAATATGCATAAAATAAAGAAGAATACTGAATCCGAGAATGTTTACCTTTCTTTTTAAAAAAATAATCGTTTGAAAGGTTGGCTAAAAGGGGGGAAGCGTAACGCAGCATAATAATCCAAAATACAATTATATCACAGTATCATTTCTATATCGCTATGTATAAAGTAAGAACCTAAATCAACCAGAAAAAATAATCGCTTTACTACTCATCACGATATTTGAAGAATTTCAAAGAAATTGGCAATATGTTTTCAATATACTTTTCACAAAGTACTTCCAGCAAACTATGATCTGAAAAATTCTAAGTGAAGTCGTATCCGTCGAAATAGATTGATTTTTACTATTTTTTATTTATACCTTGTTTAATTTTTTCCATTACAGGTATCTTATAGTAATTATTAGTGTACCTACTTATCTACTTTTTAAGTGATCGATTAAAAATTAGTAAATTATTATTTTCCATTTCCGGTAATTTTAATTTATTTTATTACAGTAACTTGAAACGAAATGCGGTTTTGGTAATATTCATATAAAGAATGTGTCACGATAGTAAATAATATACATTATTTTTATTTTCATTATTCTGTCCCTTATTCACACACACTTTGGGAACATTCCTTACTAGGAGGTTTCAACTAACAAATTGTGAGAAACATTTTTACCTACGCATTGCCATCGTCTCCATTTCAAAGCCATTGTGCTTGGTGCCGAATGAGTAAAACATAGAGTAATTTGGGTTATTTATTGCGACTATCGGGGGGTTGGGAAGGAGATAGGGGAGATACTGCCAGTGGAGAGATGGTTTCTCTCGTAAGTGCCAACCTGTTTTAAATTTAAATAAGCAACATAGCTGCTGAGGAAAATTGTTTAGAAATTATCAAATCGGTTTAAATATCAAAGTGATATTAAAAAAAATTATATCTCAACTTCTTGTATATGTATATATTATTACGTATTCTATATGTATATACTGTGAGCGTAAACAAGTTATCATTTTTTTAAGCCATTTTTTTAAGATTAGACTCAATCCGATTCTAAAAAATTGCTTCTAATACATGTAATATTGATAATAAGTTTTACTTTTTTTAAAACGTATTTTCGGGTAATTTTTCAATGAACGTCATGATTTGAGACAAAGGAGTATATCATACGAATAATCCAATTGTAACAAAGGATAAGAATTTCAAAAAGTGGGAAGTAAAAACTGCACATGCCACCAAATGCATAAGTCATTAAGATGACACGTTACTCTGGTTGAAAATGGTAACACCTTTTTATCATTTTTTTCCCTATGAGCTTCTCAGTTTCGTAATATGCCACTGTCCATTATTTCGATAAAATGTTTCAACCCAAAACAAAACACATCTAAATATTGTTTTCTCTTTCCCAATTTAAAGACAAAGTATAATTAACCCACAAAGCCCCTCCTGGTCTGCAGCACCAATCGTCATAATTAATTCCCAAAACTTTGCAGAAATTTCATCAAATTTATATTTTCTGATATTGTATTGCTTCAGTTTTAGATTAAATTCGGTTTGCATAATTAATTATACGAAAATAAATTTAGTCGGGCTTGTCCTTTTCGGAATAAATATATTTATGGACCGAGTTTCTACTCTCTCTCATCCCAAAGGACCAGTGTAATTTGAGACGATAGGGCGTTATTTACTTTTCATATTTTGGTCATTAACATTAACGGCTAGATCGTTAGGGCGTTTTTGTTCTGATAGAGAAAGTTTATTATGCTCTTAAAATTCATTAAAAAAAACTCTAAATGTGTCCAGCGGCGTAATAAAGCTCGATTCATCAAACATATTTCAATTCTTTTTCTCGAACGTATGAAAACCATCTTTTCGGAATAAATAATTGAGTTTCTTTTAAATGGTTTATTCCAGAGGTGCGGAAGATTGTTCATAAGTCGAGTATTTTGCTTTCTCGTATCAGAACCGTTAATTACATCGGTTACGAATCCAGAAATATCCAAATTTATACAAAATTTTTCGTTATTTTAATAATGTGTTTTTATAGTGATTAGTTTTTAATTAACATATGAGCAACTTCCTTAATGATGAACACTGTAACGCTATCCTAAACGTTGGCTAAAGTAGGAGGAAGCCCAACACAGCATATCAACCCAAAAATTAATCGCGATAATGCTTTTGGCCTTGAAAATCTCAAATCATGATATGTAATTCTTCTTACTTAATTTTCCATACAGTCCTTGTTGAAAGACCACAATTAAGAATCTTAACGTTGCTTCAAATGGCTCCTGTCGTGTTTGGTAACCAGAACTGAACAGTCACCTAGTTTACAACCTTCCTCTTCCCCACTTCCTTCACCGTTACGACATATCGACGGTTAAGAGCAACAATAAGAAGCTAACTAATTTTTTTTCAAATCGACTTTTTAATGATAAATGATAAAGTGTTGTTTACAATGCCCTTTAAAATATATCCATGTATTTTCAATAATTTTAAAGTACATTGCAAAGAACAATTGATTATTAAAAACTCATTTGGAAAATTAAATTTAAAAAAAAAATAGTATTACTTATCTTTATTACATCACTTTATTTCTCCACAGGCCCATGCGAAGAGAATAGAACGATACAAAGCAGCTTACGATACATACATACTCGTACCTCCCGATACATACATACCCTGCGATGCATACATGCCTCAAAGCTTCGAGTAGTTGGGACGTTTGTGCAGTTCGAAAATTGTCATAGGGTTTAAAATACTTGTACTATTCCAACATTTGGCAAGGCAATCTAAAATATTTGATTGATTTTTTTTACGATTTCCTCCTTTCCTCAACTTATAATAATATAAGGTTTCGGATTCCACTTCGTAATGCTAGAAGGTGGGATTTATTTCAGTGCAGAAATTCTGGTACTAACTACCATATGTATTCCTCATTGTCCAGAATACTTATGTAGGGAAATAATTAGTACGTTATAATATACGCGTTCATAGATGGCGTTAATTTAATTATTTGTATGAAAATACTCAGCAAGTTAATCTTTAAAAAAATTGAGACGAATTATTTGTTTGCATCGGTGATTCTATCCAATATTGTATTTGTATGCCTTTCTTGAAACAATTGAGTTTTTATACGGACAAAACTATTTATTCAAATTCATAATGTATATGTGAGGGCGCAAACAAATATTTTGAAAAAAAAACTTGCAAAAAGTGTATTTTCATAAAATAATGAAATTAACGCCATCTACGAACGGGTAGATTTTTTTTTTTAATTCCTTTATTTTTCCCAATTTTTACATTAATTACATACAATATTATATAAATCAATACGAATAATGGGAACCCACTAAGGCGCAGCCTGTGCGTGGGTAATATGTTTAAGTTATCATATTATTGTACCTAGAAATAAAACAAACTGTGGGCATATAAAACAAAAACAAGATTACATTTTGTCTAAGCGGTTTGTATAAAAAGTATTTACAATAGTGGACAGTGAAGTTATAAGTGTTTAGTGTAATATATGGTGAATATTTTATGAGAAACATAAATTGATACAAATTAAATAAAAAAAGTTTCTAAAAAAAATTTTAACTCTTTTAAATATTGAGGAAGTTTATTAATCACTTGAATATTTTTCGGTAAAAGATTATGACTTACGTTACGTTTACCCTTAAACTGTTCTCTTCTCCCATCCCTCTTTATTCTTTCTCCAGTTTGTCTTTTGATATGATAATGTATGTATCATCAAAGACTGTATAGTCCTCACAAAGAAGTCTTTACAATATCAGAAAAACTTTTATTTCAAAAGACTTCGACAAGAAATATAAGCATCAGGTTAATATTCGCGAAAAGTTTCTTTTCTTAAATTTCCTGCTTTATTTGGTGCCAAGATAAGATACTCATTTTAATTTATGAGAATGTCGAGGAACGTCAACGAATTTTACTTTCGAATAATTGAAAATAAACTGTCTAGGGATTTTTATGAAAATTGAGATCGGTGCCACTTCGTCGTTCTTTCTAGGACGGAAACTCTGTTAGAATATCACATTTTTAATAACCTTCTCGAAACTAGCAACACCTACACAAGATTAGTATTTTTTTAATATACCGGACACGCGAGACTATCAAAAATATTTCTTATTTTATAAGCAATAATTATTAGCCTGAAACACTCATCCACATTGAAAAATCTCCTGATAAAAGATACATGACGCCAACGGGACATGAACCCGTGTCCTTTCGATTTCCGGTCGACAGCTCTGACCACTGAGCTATGGCGGCTTATCTCTTATCCGCGAACTAATTCAATATATACTAGTGTTTCATTCAACAATTACTGCTTGTTACATTTTTTCATCGGAAACAACCAACTTTATTTTATATGAGAAAGACATTGTAAGTGCTAACTCTCTCACTAGATGGCGTCGAGACAAATTGTCTACATTTTTGGTGAAAATACTAGAACTTGTCAAATATTATTTTTTTTTTTTTTTTGGTAAACTAATGTTTAAGACAAGATTTTTTATGCATAGCACAAAGGGTAACAATTATTTTATAAGCAATAATTATTAGCCTGAAACACTCATCCACATTGAAAAATCTCCTGATAAAAGATAAGTCCGGTTGGCGTCATGCGTCTGCTTTTGGTGCAGACAATCATTATTGAAATAAAGGAATTTCATTGAAAAACAGTAGTACCGTATTGGAAACAATTGGAAATTCTTATGAAACTGACATAGTAACTAAGAATGGAACCCAGCAGTAAACGTATAATTAATTCATAGTTCGCCAATTTTTTTATTATTTAAACGCATTACCAAATCATCTTCATAAAAACACTATGTAACCCACGTGTTAATAATGTTAGTGCCCTCGAGGTGATATCTTACGAAAATGGCCCTGTACCACAGACATAGGAATTAATAGACGAGAAGATAATGGCGAGGGGTAAAATCAACTGTTGAAGAACGAAGGGAGTGAAGCTGACTGTGATTCGTCAATAAATCAATCTGACAGTAAATAGGCATCTCGCATTATAATATCACCATTTACTTCTTAAAAGTAAAATCTGCTTTTGAATGAATAGACATTTTTACATGGTAGCGCAAATTACTCGCCACGTTATGAACAAATTTGCGAAGTCCAAATTCGGCAAAAAAATTCGGTTTCATTTTCAGAGTCGAATATTTCGTTTAAGTATTTAGTTAAGACACTTTTATAAATGTTCATAATTTACTTCCCAGCAACCAACCAGCTTTGTGTTTCGCGTCCAGACGTTTCTCGATGTGATAGTAACAACTGATTCATATTATACGATGTGAATATGCTTAAAATAAAGTAAAATAATGCTTATATATGGAATGTAATAGACAATTGGGTTTATTCTCTTTTTCACATATATTTTTACAAGTTTTCATAGTACAAGTCAACATTTTGCCGTGTTATTTCGTAAAATGAACCGATGATGCCTCGACCATAGTTCGCACAAGAATGATGACGTCACGTTTTCAAATTTCACTTGAGGCCATACGCGAGCACAGCCGGCTCCAATGGAACCGGTATGGGGAGAGGGGATAATACGCTTTTAATCACTTAGGGCAGGTCTACTAATATTCATATGTCTATGCCCTGTACAAATTATCCAACTATACAGGTTGTATCGGCACGTACCCGATAAACATATTCCTTAGCATATTTGGAGTAAAAAATGTTATGGGCGCTTTGGTGTCCGGAAACATTCTTTTTTCAATTAAAAACAAAAAATAAAATAAAAAATCCACACTCCGTCACTGTCATTGGCATTGCTTCTCGTGTTCAACAGCTGTTATTAGCAAGTGTGTCAAAAAGCGTCCTCGCTCTTTCATACAGACTAAATAATAATAGTTAAAAATGAGACGAATTGTGCCATTCCATTTCGTTGTGATTGTAAAAGCACGCCAATGTCGGTCCGTACGTTCATCATTCAACGAAACTCGAATAAAATATTGCCAGATGGGTTTTTTTAACTTTGACAAAGGAACAAACATTGGTGACATGTGGTGAAAATATGAATAGTAAATTTTTTATTTAAAAAAATTTTACCGGACAGCTAAGTGCCCATAACATTTTTTTACTCCAAATGTGCTAAGGAATAGCTGGTTAAAGTTTTTCGGGTACGTGCCGATACACCCTGTATAATGTTATAATTGACTGAGTATAGCAAAGTCATTGGAAAACTATCTATTTTTGGAGATGACGACCTCTGAGCTTGTTGCCATAGAGGTCATATATAAAATAAACGTTATAATATTATTTTTATAACATCAGCCTATTTCTCGCAAAGTTTTATCATCAACCAACAGAAAAATATCGGTTGTTTTTCCCAAATAACTTTTATGATTAATATGTTATTTTAATGAATTCTTTTGATAGACCACTTAAAAAAGTCGGACCAATATTTGAAAGCAATCTTAATATGTCTGTTAAAACAAACGATTTATATCTTATTTCAAGAATCTAGGGGAACTTTTTAAACGTATTAGTTTATGGAAAGAAGGTACCTGTCAAATATATAATGAAAAATCTTAAAACATAATTCACCTTCGAAATTAATCACAAAATGTTACAGGTAATGTTTTGGATTTTTAAATTCAGTGCCAGAGCGGAGAGAAGCCGAGGTAAAAATATGTCTAGGGCAATAAAATCACAATTCTCAATATTTTACGCTGAAATCTAGCAAACTGAGCATGAGACCATTGCACGATTCTCAAAGACTGCGAGATGGAGTACATTTTACAGGTAGAGAGAATGCCATATGAAATCATATCAAAATTCATGAGTGTGTGGGTGCCCCAGTGGAAGCGATCGATAGGCAGATAGACTGCATGGAAGAGGATTGCTGCAGAACAGAAATTTAATGAGTTCTGGAGACAAATATTGAGGGACCGCAGCCAGTACAGAGTAACGATCTCGAAATACACTTATTTGGATATTAGGTCCACCTGAAAAAACCCTCGGCAACGGAGGCCGTCAAAGGGAAAGATCTGATCTTTTTCAATATTTAATTAAGAATTTGATGTCATTATATTGACGTAAGGAATTATCTGATTTTATTATATGCAGTGTATAATATCTGTATTTAAACAATTTCTGTAATTAAATTATATCTACATTTAAATAATATCAGTAATTAAATGATATGTATAATTAAAATATATCCATATAAAATAATACCTAAAACTGTGTAATGTATGTAATTAAATAGCGATGCACTATTTGAAGAGTTCCGAGTTCTGGATGTTAGACAACTATACATGAGAAAATTAATTTTAAACACCCGCCAACAACGCCACCTCTACCCATCTATTAACCACTCTCCAATCCAACTCACAACTAAAACATCTCTCGCTCAATGACACTTCTCATTCTTAGGTCCAAAACTATACAATTTTATGCCTGATGCTTGGAAAAAGGAAAACACAGCTATTCTTCATAAATTGACCACTAATTGGTTTCATCAATTAGGTAGATAGGAGAGTGAACTTTTACTACACAAAAAATGAAATCAAACACAAACCAAAAACAACAACAAAAACTCCAACAAAAAATAAACGTAAAATGTAAAATAATATATGTATGTAAAAGATACCTTTATGTTCTAATCTTTATCATTATGTGTATATATGTACCTAACTAGTACTTTTAAATTAGAATGCTACCCAAGCAGCAGTTAATCTTATGTTTAATTGGATATTTTATTTTATTTTATTTCTTCTCTTTGTTATTCATATTTATACAAAATATGTTAGTAGGCTTAGGCACCAGTTAAAATTACATATACCTATTATTTCATTATTATTTTAATACTATACTTATCAAACAACTTATCAAAATGTTAATACTCATCCTAATTTGACTGTCCTAAAACGGGAATCCCCCGAGTTGGACAGTCAAAACATTTCTTAAATAATGTAAATAAATGTATAATCTTTTACTAAATAATAAAATAATAATAATATCTGTAACTAAATAATATCTATAATTAAATAATATCCTTAATTAAATAATATTTATAATTATGTTATATCTATAATTCAATTATATCTGTAATTATTCAATTTAAAATTATCTCTAATTAAATAATATCAATATTTAAACAATATTTACCAATAATTAATATTTACATTTAAATAATATCTATAATTAAAAATATCTATATTTAAACAATATCTACAATTAATTAATATTTATATTTAAATAATATCTATAGTTAAAAATATCTATATTTAAACAATATCTACAATTAATTAACATCTATAATTTAAAAATATCTTTAATAAAATAATATCTACATTTAAATAAAATCTACAATTAAATAATCTCTTTATTTAAATAATATCTATAATTTAAAAATATATTTAATAAAATTATATCTATATTTAAATAATATCTACAACTAATTAATATCTATATTTAAATGATATCTATAAATGTATTTTGTACTGTACAAGGGATCATTTTATATGTCTTGTTGATTTGTCAGAATGATAGCCTCACTAATTTATCGTTTGATTTGAGAACTCAATTCTCATAGGAGAACTATTTCAGAGCAGACTTGAGCTACAATGATTTAGCGCATCTTGCTTGATACAACTCCCACGTGGCTCTCTGCAAACAAGATGTACAGTTACTCAAACTTTGCATTGCACACATTGCACAGTAGTAGCAGTGGTGTAACTTCAAAACACTCCCCAACCTGCCAAAATATATTCCCTCCCAAACAACCATTAAAAAAATCTGAATAGTTTTTTCGTGTCAAAAATGTAGAGAAAACAAAGCAATGTAGGAAAACTTGATCCAACTAAGCGACTTATGTACGTTTTCTCGTGTAAAAAATCACTTTCCTATCTTCCTCCCCTTCTCACTTCCATCAACCTCAAAACATTACGTAACTACCGGCTGCGCCAAAATTGTTTATTAATGTATTGAAAGGTAGGTAACGTCATTGAATAATAATTATGGCAATGTTTTTTTTTCCTTAAGAGCCCGCTTTCCGTGTAAAGAATTTAGATTTGGGTAACACCTCAAAAAAAAACAATATTTAGTTTTAAAAGAATCCGACAGAGGTGTCACGGTCTGAATTCGTAATAGGAATGATTTTGGGGACTTAATAATTTAAATGACGGAATTAAATTACCGACATCTATTGCCATTTTAGAAAAACAAACCTATTTTTAGTTAGCACCGATCAAATTAGAACGAAAGTTGAAATGAAGATGGTTCTCAAAATATGGGTTTATTATTATTAATTACGGATTTAATTAATTAAATATTTTTTTAAATTTTACAAAAAAGTAATTTGTATAGGTATAAAAAATACTTTACTTTACTAAAATACTACATAAAATACTTTCAAAAAAGTTAATTATTAACTTTCATAAAATCAATTAATATTTATATATTTTTTTTTTTATTTTTTTTTTATTAGTAAAAAAAAGATACACGAATTACATATGCACTTTACCCCCAACATCTTGTATAATATGCGTAATATATTATTTATACACATGTAATATCTACTTTTGTACATTTATATAAATTATATACACGCTTACATTTTTATGCTCATCAAATTTATTATATTATAAAGATAGATAGAAAGACCCTTAGTGCCTCCTAAGGACTTACAAATCAGAAGACATTTTTGTAATTATTTATTGATTCATTTAAACAATTCAATAATTATAAAGAGTAATAAAACATGTATGCAACATAAAATTATATTCTAAAATGTGAAAGGGGCTTTATTTATTTACATTTTTATGAAATTACTGTGGTGAACGTATGTCTGTCGGTATGAAAGAGACAGGCATATCTGAGTGAGACAGCATGACCGAGACGTATAAAAAGGCGTGTCTGTTGTAACTCGTCCTCTCTTAACAACAACATCTCGAATACTGTACATTAGTAATAACACTAAATAAACCAAATAGTATGGAGTATCCAAACGACTATTATTTACATCTTATCTGAGTGATCGACACGGCAGATCACCACAGTTGGCGCAGCCGAAAAAGAAAGCTGAACGGCCGCAAAATTCTTCCTGGAGGAAGAACCGTAGCCGCAGCTGAAAGAACTACAGTTGGAGCAGCCGAAAAAGGAATCTGAACAGCTATTAAATTCTTCCTGGAGGAAGAACTACAGTTGGAGCAGCCGAAAAAGGAAGCTGATCAGCCATTAAATTCTTCCTGGAGGAAGAACCACAGTAGGCGCAGCTGAAAGAACCATAGTTTGGTTATAATCCCACCGAGCACCGCGGAAGGGATTATTGTCGCATAAAAAATAAAATAATTTGGGGGCAGCTTCACGGACAGTATCGGACATTGAAGGAGCATCAAGGCAAGGAACTGGTGAGGAGATTCAAGGCGCTGAGCTCAAGGAATCAGCAGCCGAGAAACCGGATGAAAAACGGATCCAGGCAGCTTGTACGGGGACCCGACACGGGAAGGCGTGGCGGTGGTGACCGGACGAGAAGGACGACCAGGAATCCGGACGGAGCCAGAAGACGGTCGGACGCGGAAGGGCGGCGATCGGCGGCAGCATCAATCATCAGATTCGTGAGTTGAGTGCTGTTTGTTGTTGTTTTTTCTGATTATTGGTAATCTGTGTGGAAATGGAGGGAGTGGGTTTACCCAGGTTTTGTCACCTTAGGGACGGGCTGGAGACGTTCGTGCTACAGTTTGAGCAGTTGATCCTCGTCAATGATGACAAATTTAAATCCGAGGATAAAAAGAGGGCGGTTTTAATATCCCACCTACACACAGACACGATTAATCTACTGATAGATTTATGTTTTCCAAAAAAAATAACAGAATTATCGGTTGAAAATATATTTTTGTTATTAGGAAACCACATTGGTGTTTCAAAGAATGTGTTTAAGGAACGTGGAAATTTTTTTGCGGCGAAACAAAAAGTTGGGGAATCTATAAATGATTATATAGCTAGGTTACGTTGTCTAACAAGATTCTGCAAATTTGAAAGCAGACTGGAAGAAAACTTAAAAGATATTTTTGTGACTGGTTTATTAGAAGGTCGTATTAAAGAAAAAATGTTTTTAGATGCAGAGAAGCTGACTTTAAAAAGTACATTAGAGTGCGCATCGGGAATGGATTCATTTCATAAAAATATTACGTGTATTAAATCCGAGAGTGTCGGGCTCATTTCTAGAAGTAAGAAAAATTTTAATAGTAGTGCAGGTAGGAATTATTCTACTTCACCGGCGCGGGCGAAAGACAAAAATGTTACAATTCCCAGAAAGAAATCAGTAGAACGTATACAACAGTTGAAGTGCAAATATTGTAATTTAAATAATCATGATTCCAGTAATTGTAGATTAAAAAACGTGACGTGTTTTAATTGCAAAAACAAGGGACATTTTAGTAAAAATTGTCGCGAAAAAAAACGGGAGGAAGTTTCATCTGTGTTTGTGAATTCAAGTGAAATAAATTCAAGGTTAACAAGAAATACCGATCCCATTTATTTATCGTTAAAAGTTAATAACGGTATCATCATAAAAGGATTATTTGACACGGGTGCAGGAATATCGATCCTATCGGATAAAGATTATTGGGAACATTTTAAAGATGTACAATTGAAGCCGAAGAATTTAACCCTGAAGGGTTACAATAATTGTAAGTTACAGTTACTTGGATGTTTAATTTTGTCAATTAATTTCAATGGTATTACTAAAATAATGGAATTTTGTGTTGTAAAGGATGGTTCAACCACTGTGCTAGGTAGAGACTTCGTAAAAGAATTTAACATTGGTTTTACGGGTTTCGAGACGGTTTCTTCACAGTTGAAAAGTGAAATACTCACGCATAATATTCACGACGTAAACAATAATAGTGTCGATACGTTAGTGCGTAAATATCCGGAGGTATTTTCAAGTAAACTAGGTAGATTCAATAAATTTAAAGTTCATTTAAAATTGAAAGAAAATGCAGAACCGAAATTCTGCAATCCGAGAAGTATTCCTTTCGCTTTGAAAGCGAAAGTTGAAACGGAATTGAACCGTTTACAGGAAGAGGGAATTTTAGTTCCGATTAGTTATAGCAAGTTTGCATCTCCTATCGTGCCCGTAGTTAAAAGCGATGGAAGCATTAGAATTTGCGGGGATTATAAATGTACTGTGAACCCACAATTGATTGTTGACAAATATCCCATGCCGAAGATAGAAGTTTTATTATCACAAATTTCGGGCGGAATAATATTTTCAAAAATTGATTTACGTCAAGCTTATTTACAGTTGGAACTAGACGAAGAAAGTATGGAATATACTACGATTTCTACACATTTAGGATTATTTAAATTCACTAGGCTAGTGTTTGGGATTAACAGTGCACCGGCAATATTTTGTAGAACTATAGCTTCATGTCTACAAGGTTTGAAGAAAACAGCGGTTTTCCTGGATGATATTATGGTTACAGGAGAAACGATAGAGGAACATAATGCTAATTTAAATGCAGTTCTTAATAGGTTAAAAGATTGCGGTTTGTGCGTAAATATTCAAAAGTGCAATTTTAACGCTTCATCGGTATGTTTCTTAGGGTTTGAAATCTCGAAGGAAGGGATTAAACCTATGGAAGATAAAACGAACGCAATTAGTAAAGTCGCGCAACCAAAAGATTTATCAGAGCTACGCAGTTTTTTAGGAATGGTAAATTTTTACCGATCTTTTGTGCCAAATATGTCTATGTTATTAGATCCTTTGCACAAATTATTGAAAAAAAATACGAATTTTGATTTTAATCAAGATTGCGTAAAAGTTTTTAATAAAATAAAATTAATTTTATGTGATAATCGAGTGTTAGCACATTACGATCCAAATGTTACTTTGAAGGTAGTTACGGACGCCTCAACGAAAGGTTTGGGTGCAACATTGTTACATGTGTATGAAAATAATTTACAAAGACCTATTTCTTTTGTTTCTCGTAAACTGACAGAAGCGGAAAAGAAATATTCAATTTTAGACCTCGAGGCTTGTGCAATTGTGTTTGCTTTTAAGAAGTTTTTCGAGTACATTTACGGAAGGGAATTCATTCTAGAAATAGATAATGAACCTTTATGTAGAATTTTTGGTGAAAAAAAAGGAATTCCTGTTTTAACTTGTAATAGATTACAACGTTATGGTGTAATTCTCTCATCTTTCAATTATAAAGTTCAATACGTAAAATCAACATTAAATTGTTCGGATTACTTATCTCGCGTACCTGTAGGAGATCCTGTTGAGGAAAATAATAACTTTGATTCAAGAATTTTGTGTTTATTCAAAAATAATAGCGAGATGCCAATAGATGTTGAGGAAGTTAAAGCAGAATCTAATACGGATAAATTATTATTAGAGATAAAAAATTATCTTAGAACAGGGTGGCCAAATAAAGTCAATAAGGATGATTGCAAATGGATTTATTGGATAAAAAGGAACGATTTATCAATAATTGATGATTGTATTTTCTGGAACCATAGGTTAGTAATTCCAATAAGTTTAAGGGATAAGATATTAAGCTTATTGCATAGATCTCATCTAGGGATTGCCAAGATGAAAGGGCTAGCTAGAGGCTATTTTTGGTGGCCAGGGATTGACAGTCAAATTGAATTTTTAGTTAGAGAGTGCGGAATTTGTGCGGAAATTCAACCATCACAACCCAAGAGTGAGTTAACTCCATGGCCGATAACGGAAGAAATTTGGAGTAGGGTTCATATAGATTACGTAGGGCCTATCGGAAATAAATATTTTTTGGTAATCATAGATTCAACCTCAAAATGGTTGGATTGCGTGGAAGTAAATTCACCTAACTCAGATAATACCATTAAAATCTTAAAGAGATTATTCAGTTATTTCGGTAGTGTACAAACCTTAGTTTCTGATAATGGAGCAGCATTCATGTCAGCAGACTTTAAACAGTTTTGCGAGAGAAATGGCATTAAACATTTAACAACACCTATAAATCATCCTCAATCAAATGGATTGGCAGAGAATGCAGTCAAAACGTGTAAAAATTTTTTAAAGAAAATATTGTTAGAAAAAAAATTTCAGTCAGGTTATAATGAGAAGTTAGAATGTTTTCTCATAGATTATAGGAATGCACCACACTGTACAACAGGGTTAGAGCCAGCAGTTGTAATGTTTGGTAGAAGGTTAAGGTCAAATTTGAATAATTTTATACCTAGAGGGGGGAAGGTAAAGGAAAATGTGATTGATAAAGATACCAAAATGAAAATGTCAAAATGTCAGGAAAATCAGAAATTCTATTATAAAAGGAATAACAAAGTATCTACGAATTTTAAGATTAATCAGAAAGTTATGGTTAGGGATTTTAGAGACCAAAACAATGATAAGTGGGTACCAGGGAAAGTACATAAACGTTTGGGAAATAAACTATATTTAATTGAGGTTAAATTGAATGATAAAATCATGTACTGGAAAAGACATTTTGATCAATTATCCAAACTGTGTGTATCATGGGAAAAGAACCCTAGTATTTTAATCCCTGAGTCTGAGACGAGGAGGCTATCGTTCGATGAGTACGATGTCTCCGACTTTGTTTCGGATGACAATCTAACGGGTGACCCTCTTTTTCCTTCCAGCTCCAGTGAACCCGTGGCGTCAACGTCGGGGAACTGGAAGGAGCGCCTTCGACCAAGGACAGAGAAATCATAATAAGCAGCAGTCAACTCTCCGAATCAACATGGTTATAAATAAAAAAGAAAATGTTGTAAAATAATAATTAAATATGTGTATGTATGTTTTATAATTATTATTATGATAATCATGTTGTGTTACTGTCTGCTGATTTAAGTGTGGAGGGATGTGGTGAACGTATGTCTGTCGGTATGAAAGAGACAGGCATATCTGAGTGAGACAGCATGACCGAGACGTATAAAAAGGCGTGTCTGTTGTAACTCGTCCTCTCTTAACAACAACATCTCGAATACTGTACATTAGTAATAACACTAAATAAACCAAATAGTATGGAGTATCCAAACGACTATTATTTACATCTTATCTGAGTGATCGACACGGCAGATCACCACAATTACTACTTTTAATAGTTTAAGCTTTCAGTGAACTTTCAATTTTATTTTTAACTTCTCTAAATATTATATGTTTAAATTGTCAAATATAATTTAATCACAAAAACAAGATTCACTCAAAATGAAGGATTTGTGGTTCCGAAATGTTCCCATAAATACGATGAACGAACCCTAAACTATAAACTTATTACCCTAAACATGCTTTGATATGATCTGGAAACCTTATCGTCAATCTAAGCAAAGAGTTGGCCTAACGTCAAAAAAACTGTTGGAGTGTCACATGTGTCGCGTCAAATTTACAGTCATGGCAACTAACGCGCATTTCTCCCACTCCCTTGACACTAACACATTTTTCTTGTTGAACAATTTTTGGGACATCGGGGATATGTTAACAGCCGTCAAAAGCTCGGACAGTTCAGCAAGTCCAATTCCTGCAGGAGTCATCCCCGATACTGCTGCTACATTGACGTCCATGGTATGTTTAGGTTTTGGGTCGCATGTGTTGACTGTAAATTTGGCGCGACCCATGTTACATTCAAACAGTATTTTGAACATAAGGCCAAATCTTTTCTCAGATATGACAATAAGATTTCCAAATCCGCATCCAAAAGGAGGATGGTCCGATATGGATTTCAATTGTACATTCTTGTTTACGTACACACGTACATCAGATAAACTGTAAAAAAAAATAAAGTAATAAATAACAAAATAAATATTTCACAACACAATAATTTCATCGAAAATCTTAAATCCGTGTCACCTTTCTACATTTTCTATATTCTCTATATAATCTAAGAGATAATCCTTAGGTAATGCCTTTTCAGATTGTTCGTGGAAGCTAGAAAAAAATAAAATCATTGATTATAACTGCACTTCAAGTGACCTTTTAAATAACAGTAATGGGCTCAAATGATTTTATTATTTACCTCCGTGCTTTAACATCTTTACAAGACTCGGGCAAAACAGTCTGTAGCGGAGTATAGATTTCACATCTGAAAAATAATTAAAGAGTTTATTGAAAATAGAACACCTAGGTACGGTTAGTCAAAAAACGTACAATAAAGTCAATTCTGGGTAGAAATTGTACAGTTGACATTCAGGACAGGTTCACTCCCTCCTCCTCAAAAAATACCCTCTATACAGCATTCTCAAAGATGACACAGGCTCTGAGAGAAATTATTTTCTTCAGGGCCTCCTTCCGACATAAAAAAATAACATCACTGAACTAAATTAAATTCCCCACAGTTTCAGAACTTTCAATAGCTTCTTTCGCTCGCATGTTTATTATTTTTCTGGATTCCACGTTCGAGTATTGTTATTTGAAACAGATGGCCCATATATTATTATTACATATTATATTATATTTCGGACATCGTTGCAGTGTGAATCATTAGAGCAGATGTAAAGTGACGTGTGTATTTGTGTACGTAGAAAGTTAATTCACAAATAGGTAAATCACGATCGTATAGGTATTCCTCAACAAGAAAACTAAATTAATAAAAATTTACCCCGTAATTTCTAATGCATTGGAATTAGTTTTATTTCCCAAAGTACCTATTCTGAAAAAAAAAATAATAACTTTTTACTACACAATACATAAATAAAAATATGAATTATTAATTTTTATAGTAAATTATCGTTTATAATAAATATAAGCTTATAAATCAAAAATTGTATTTTTTTCTTCTCACCTATTAGATAGGATATAATTTTATGAGATATCATTTTTTCTTTGAAATACGGGATATCTTTCGTGTATTTCCCATCTTTGAAAAAACAATATTTATTAACTCATAAACTTTACACGCGTAAAAATTATCTTTATAGATTCAAATATTTGCACGTAATCGCACGTCTGTAGATCAGAGAACGTTGAACAACACGTCTGCCCCCAAAGCCCTCGAGTTGGCGAATGAACGTCGGCAGAAAGATAGGTTAATCTTCAAGTCGGAGCGAGCGCGCTATAATAAATATGATTTAAAAGCAATAGGCGTAAGCGACAGTTGTGAAAATGTTTAATAAATCACGGCGTATTTCAAAAATAGCAAAAATCACTTTTGGGGTCTATTGAGTAGCATTAAAAGAAGCATTGTGATTTTTTTCATACATATAACTTGTAAAATAACAGAAATAAACGTGTTAATAATATTTTTCGGAGCATACTTTGCGATTTATTTCTATCGAGGGAATTTCAAATAATTACCGTTTCGGCTTTTGGAACAAATAGATACTATCTTAAAGAATAACATATATTTTTTTAAGAGCTTAAAAACTTCAAAATTTTAAGGAAAGTATGTCGGAAATTGGATGAAATTCGAATAGTGGGCCCTTAAGGCGATGCACCACGAAGTAATTCAAAATCATGTGTTGTTGGTTTGAAAATTTGGTCGCCTAGAAATGTTTCACATGCTTTAATTAAATACTGCGAGTAGAATACATCTTGGCCTTTGAAATGATCGAGTATTTTTTAGGTAAATCTTTTTATAAGCCCAGAAAAAAATAATTTATAAGGCCTATCAAAAATGCTTTAAAGTTCATAATCTCCTACTTACGAAGACATTTTCTGTTATGATTTTATTGTATAATGTGACAAATTAAGTTATTTATAAAATGATCGGAAAAAAACTTTTTGGCCATGTTTTTTTCTTACATTAATCAAAACAGGCGGATGGTGTTAAGCGGGAATTTAAACCTTATCGCCATCTACGTAAAGGGTGTTATTGATAGCGGATCGATTTAAAATACTACACGAAGTAGTGCATCGCTTTAAATTGTTAATTGGATTGATTGACCGATTTTTTAGAATAATACTAGAGCTAACTTGGACGACGGTTTAGTACAGAAATATTCTGAGATTCTGATCGCATTACTCTAAAGGCGTATCTGTTATGTTCTCACTCTAACACTACGTAAATCAACTTGGCATCTCAATTCTGGCCAATTTAACGTTTGTGTGGCCTCCACGTAATTTAAAAAAAAAATGCTCGCAAACCTTTAAACATGTTTTAACATAAAGTTGTGGTGCATTCTCCTCGGATGGCATTTACCCGATCAATATTCATCATATGGCCTTGGTCTAGCAAAAACCTATTTTAATACGATATGACAAAGCCCGTCATCTAAAGTCAGTCAACGATATTTGCGAGCACGGTCAGAATAAGATTCCGGCAGTCGGTAGACAAAAGCCGCCGCTATTAGCGCGGCCTCCAAGATGTCAGATAAGCGGTCAATATGCACAACTTTTTGGATAGTGTCGTTTGTTATGCAAAATAATAAATCAATGAATTAAGGTGGATTAACTAAGATCTTAGAATTTTAAAAAATCTTATAATATCACTATTTCAATTCGACACTGTCAATTGATTAGTATTTTTAACATTTACGTGGCCGTGTAAAGTTTAGGATTGTCAATTCATAGAATTCTTCAGTGTTTCAAGCTTATGACGGTTTTTAATTAATTCCATTATCAATATCGGTTTGGCTATCTACAGCGCAACCGTGCTCGAGAAATCGGTATAAAATTATCGGTAATTACGCCTATCCATCTGATATTGTAAAGTGTGCTAGAAAGACACCCCCCGTCCTTGGGTCCCTCGCACCACAAAGTTAAGCCACTGCACACGAAGAATTAGGTCCCTAGTATTCTCAACCCGTTGCAAGATATAAATTACAAGCGGATGCATAACCGTACTATTTCAATCAAAATAATGCTTGTATATTGCACAACTGACTCTCTAATCAAGCGCAGGCACATTATAGATTGCAGTATAAACGCAGAGCAGGCGCATAGAAACCGACTAACCAACAGGCATCTCCCACAGCAGCTAAAAGGCTACTGCGGTGCATTACATAATTATAATGCACAATACGAAACTGCCGCAGAGGTTTTTTATGCATTAGCGCAGATTGCGGCAGATGTGGCTTACCGGGGTACACGTGTATGTGTGGTTTGGTCAAAATTAATGTAATAAGGAATACCATTGTTATTATTAGGAAAAGTTATTGCAATTATTTAGGGAAAACTATCATAAATAAAACTGTAAGGGAGGGTCGTTATAGTATATTGTGAAAGTTATTTCGGTTTATAAACCGCATGGATCTCTGTTGCATTGCTTTAAAGTTTTTCATTTGATCGACCTGACGATACGATACGACTATACCACCCAGCCAGGTACATTGCTGTCCCGGTGCAACCGGACAACCAGGAGACTAATAATAATAAGCCAGTATTAGACTGTGGGTTGGAGGAATTGATTAACCTTTGACGGCCGGCGTGGTCTAGTGGTATACGCTTTTGACTACAGATCCGAAGGTCGCGGGTTCGAACCCGGCGTGCGCAAATAAATTTTATTTGATTAATTTGTGTTATTTCACAATTAATTAATTTAAAATAATTAATTTAAAATAATATATAGTATATTTGCGGCACGTTCCAGAGTGGAAGATACTCTCAGTATCGCCCTGGTGTAAGACCACCATTCAGAATTGAAACGTTGCTTGAAATGGCTTTAGCCGTGTTTGGTGACCAGATCTGAATAGCCAGGTACTTCCCCACCTTCCTCTTCCCCATCTCCCTCCCCTCCCCAATACCCTCAGCCTCACAACATACCCCAATTGGGGATGCCATAGTCTCACTGGCTCTAGACGGGAGCAGTTGGGACTCTTGTGCGGTATTACTGTAAAAAAAAAAAAAAACCTTTGGTTTTCATTTCTCGCTTTCCTCTTATTTTTGCCTTCATTTCTTCTAGCTTCCAGCTTCATGCTTCACGCTTTCAGCTTCCCGCTTCCAGCTTTCCACGTGTAGTTTTTTTATTACTGCTTCCCTCGTTTCCGCTTCCGCTGCTTCTTACTTTCTGTTTCGGGCTTCACGCTTACTGGTTTTTGTTTTTTTTTTCTTCACGCTTCACGCTTCTTACTTCCTTCTTCCTGTTACATGCTTCTTGTTTCCTGTTTCCTGCTTCCTTCTTAGCTTCCTTCTTAGCTTCCTTCTTAGCTTCCCACTGCATCTTGTATCCTTACAAGCAAAAACTATTTAAAATAAAATTATTTTATTTTGTATCTCTTTTGTGACAATGCTTTGTAACATATTATTTTAATTAAAGCTAATTTTAAGATAAATTTTACCTAACCTCCAAACCAATAAAAAAAATTAAGCATTAGACTTAAATTTTCATAGCAAAAATCCTTTGGTTTTCTTGATACCTATTATGAAATCGACTTTTTTCGAAATTAATTTTTTCACGATATATTGATTCATTTATAATTAATGATTATCATATTTGATTATCATATTTGATTATCATATTTGATTATCATATTTGATTATCATATTTGATTATCATTTTTGATTATTATATTTGGTATCTTATAAGATACCATAAAAACGGGGCGTTATGGGTTGATAATCTTAATAAAGTATTAAAATCTACTCACTCATTAAATCTAGTAGAGACCCCCTTCCCTTCACACGCGAATAGTTTTCACTCCTCCTCCGGCATAATTAATATAAATTCTGATGAATAGTTATTATAAATCTTGCCATGAAGGGTTGATTGTAAGGGCCGGCTCAGCCTTGCCCCAGAAGTGGGGACAGGCCACTCGGCTTTCCTAAGAACGCTGAATATTAAAAATTTCAAGCGCTTTGTTTTAAATACACCGTTATTATACCTACATAACATATATTATCTGCTATAAAATTTGAGTAAATATGATCAATTATCTTGTTCCCAATAAATACAATAAGAAACTCTTTGCTCAATTTCATGTAGTTTTTTTTCGCACCAATTTTACGTACAATTATTCTTGTTCATATGTTCGTGTGAGAAATGAAACTTGCTCTGTCATTATGTTTAATTTTAATAACTGTTATATCTGCCTTTACTGAAGCAGACTCGGGTGTCGGGAACTCTTATAATTAGTAAAAGGTTCTTAATATAAAATTGTTTATTTATGTTACAATAACCTGTCTGACGCTCTACACTCTACACCCGAGGGTAGGTAAATCTCTACACGCCCAGATGCTTGCTCTATCCGATAATATCTCTCGCTAGTACCTGCTATACACTAGCGTCATCTGGCGGGCCCTGGCGTAGGCTTTATGTCTACCGCCATCTACCGATTAACTACTAAACTTAATTACCATACATCACAATAACATATTATTTTGATGAATTTATTTGGGGGAATAATATGTATAATTAATGCAAAGCACTTTGAAGTAATCAAAATCATGTGTCATTAATTTGAAAATTAGATCCGCTTGGAAATATTTTAGATTCTTTAATTAAATACTGAGAGTAGAACACATATTTTACCTTTGAAAAAAATTTGCATATTTTTGATCGTCGAAGTCGTTTGAAGTCGTTTATTGAAATAAAAAAAGTGTAGGGGTTGTAAAAGGTGTTTTAAAGTTCGAAATTTCCTACTTACGAACCCACTCTCGGTTATGGTTTTTTGTATGGTGTGGAAAATTATGCTCTTCAGAAAATGTTAATGTTTGTGCCTGAACTTCGCAAAATAAGATAAAGCATAACAGGAGGCTGGTGTTAAGCGGGAATTTAAGCTTTACCGCCATCTGTATAAGGAGTGTTATCGTTAGCAGCCCGATTCCAAATCTTACATGACGTGTTGCATCGTCTTAATAAATAAAAACTTTTTTATAACCAACCTACGACAAAACCACGTTTTTTGTTGTTATTATTTAATTACATTACGGCAAGATTAGTGCAATTATTAGTAGAACCCGCCAAATCAGATATCGGTAGCTTAAGCCATTTAGCGAGATGTTATCCAAATTTATAGGGCCGGGCCGAGACGTCCCTACCAATGCCACCCTAGCAGACCACAACACCAAACCGGCACGTGGCTGAAACTAGAAATAAATTTCATCTTAAGTAAGACAAATCGTTAATTGCCTGTTAAGAGTTTAGTATGAGCACTTAGAGCTCTGAGCCCCGATAGCTCTTAACCTATATTACCTGGCTAACTAACTTTCATGGCGGGATTCACCATTCAAAGTTGAGTGATGCGCTAAGTGGGCTATTAGTTAATCATTGTGTTATTAATATATCATGTTCTGTTGAAATTCTGAAACGAAAATTAAGTGAAACTGCTTTAAGCTTGGAAGTGAAACAACTTGATGACGACGCTGAATTTCATCTACATAACTTGATTGTGAATTCCGCGTCTTTGCGAGAATATATTACAATTATAGTTTTGCAGATGGCCAGAAGAACATCTAAAAAACACAATGTTTACACTGTTGTTATGCTCTTAGTCAAAATAATGATTTAAAATGAGATAATTAAACTATTTGTGTTTTTTACGCCCTTCTAGGCTTTCACATTGATTATTATTTTTTTTTTTTACAAGATAATACATTACAAAATGATAACAAATTTATAATGTATTATTCCCAGTGAGGTAAGTTTTTTAGATTCTCACGGCCAAAAGCATTTTTTTTTGTTTGTTTTTGGGGTGTTATGCCGTGTTGCGCTAACTCCTTCTTTAGCCGACGTTTCGGACAGCGTTGCAGTGTCCATCATCAGGGCAGATCCGGTAGATCCGAAGATGTGTAAATATTTGGTTGTCGAACGTCGGCTAAAGAAGGAGTTAGCGCAACACGGCATAACACCCCAAAAACAAACAACAAAAATATTCCCAGTGAGTTTACAAAACTCATTTCGGAAAAGACAACATTAGATTAAGGACAAGACAACATAAATACATTAAAATAAATAAACGCAGATGTTATTATGGAGTTCCAAAGAAAGATTGTGTTAGTCATTAATAAAACTGCTGAGGAAATAGCTTTTAAGAGCTTTTGCCAATGTTTTTTTTGTTCGTTGCCGGAAGTTTTAAATTACTAGTTAATGCGTTATATTGCTTATGTGCAATGTATTGTAAGGAGTTAATTCCAAATTTAGTTGTGTAAGTAGATGACGATAAGTGTATTTGATTTTGTGATCGTGTTTCGTGCTGAAGAACAAGATAAAAACATAACATAAGTAGTGAGCTATCGACAATTATACAAAAAGCTTTTAAAGCATGAAAGAACATTAAACTGATAAAATAAATATGAAACAATATTAGTCAAACATGTTCGAGCAAATAAAATAATATAGAAACTAGAACAATACTACATATAAGACAAATCACTAAAAGTTCATTACGCTGCTATAATTTGTAGGATTCAACAATGATCTGGAATAGATTACGCTTAATTCAATAAATGGTGTTAGTAAATATATCAATAAGACTCCCAAACTTGTTGCCCAGATAATGCATCCTATTGGTTAGTGAGTGTGTATGATAGTTGATTGTAAATGTATTTGTATAAAGAGATACAAATTTCCGAGGGTAAATCCGTGAAAAGTGATCATACTGAGTCTGCACAGGTGCAAACAAATAATTCATCCTAATAGTTTAAGGCTTACAAAAAATTATTTTCATAAAATAATTAAATTAACACCATGTATGAGCGTGTAGATTATAACGTAAGTTATGTTAACCCTTAATAACGTAGATGTTTATAGTGCTTATACCGATATAGAAGTTTGTCGATTCAAATTGAATTAATAGAGACATCTGTTTTCTGATTTCTGTGAAATATTTACCTATTATAGTCTAGTTCACCTGAAGAAGTTTTTTAAACGATTTGTTGGTGAAACCTCTAAAATATTTATACTAGTGTTGGAAGAAGTATTACACAGATGACACAGTTACACAGTGACCGTTTTTGCAATGAAACAATTTTTTAAGTTTTTTGCACTGGACAAATTGTTAAAGACTCATTGCGCTGCCCTGGTTCTTGTATGTTTAATAGACCTTTTTATGGACGGATTGTTTTACAGAATTTGAACAGTTCAACAAATTTTAAAGTTAATTTACAAGTTCTGGGGAGGTTCTATTCTAGTTTTATTATTATATCATTATTACGGGATGTACTCCACGTTATACGGGGGCTCGATGTTAACAAAGCTAGTGGACCTGATGGAATACCTGCCCTGGTATTGCAGAGTTCCAGGTTTGACAAAGCTCTTCAAAATGTCCCTGAAGTGTGGCACTGTGCCCTCTGGTTGGAAAAAAGCGGTCATTCACCCTATTCCCAAGAAAGGTGACCGCTCCAACCCGGCCAACTACCGCCCCATAGCGATCACATCAGTTCTGTCCAAAGTGATGGAACGTGTGATCAACGACAAACTGCTCACATACCTCGAGAAGAACAAAATTATCAACGACCGTCAATACGGATTCCGGCGGAACCGCTCGTGCGGTGATCTTCTTGTGTATGTGTCGCATGTTTGGGGGCGGTGCCTGGAACTTCACGGTGAGACCCAAACGGTCGCACTAGACATATCCAAGGCCTTTGACCGGGTCTGGCACCGAGGACTTGTCAACAAATTGCCTTCTTACGGACTTCCCGCATCCCTGTGTACGTGGATTGTTGACTTTTTAAGGGATAGGTCGATTCAGGCAGTTGCTGACGGTTTCACCTCATCCTCACATTCTATAAATGCTGGCGTCCCACAGGGATCGGTTCTGTCTCCGACTTTGTTTTTGTTGCACATCAATCACCTTTTTACATGTGCACCGATTCATTGTTACGCGGATGACAGTACAGTTGATGATAGCTTTTTGTTTGACAAGCCCTCAAAGGGCACACAAACTCCAATGGCTCGGAGGGCTTTGAAGCAGAGAATGGACGGTTATCTCGAGAGTATTTCCTCCTGGGGTAAAAATAATCTCGTCGAATTTAATGCTTCAAAGACCCAATCCTGTCTGATTACGTCTAAAAGGGATCTAAATGATAATCTAGTCTCCTTCAACGGAAGCAATCTTCCGAACAGGCCTTCCATTGATATGCTTGGTGTAACTATAAGTGACCAGCTCAGTTATGGGGGCTCCATCGAAGCTAGAGTAAAGCTGGCCTCTCAGAAGCTGGGCGTACTGTACAGGGCCCGCAGATACTTTAATAGTACACAACTGCTGACCCTGTACAAATCGTAAGTGCGATCTACTGTCGAATTTGGCAGCCATCTCTGGTCCGGAGCCCCTAAATACCTGAAAAAAACCCTTGACTCTGTGCAAAAACGGGCGGTCCGTTTGATAGATTCCCAAATCTTAACAAACGGACTGCAATCTTTAGAGCACAGGCGTCAGGTAGGTATGCTGTCCTTGTTCTATCGGTATTACAGTGGAAGATGCTCTGAGGAACTAGCGTCATTGATCCCTTCGGCACCGGTGCGTAGTCGGGATACACGCCAAACGCGCGCCCAACATTTGTACACGGTTGACATTTGTCACATGAGAACGGGTCGCTTCTACGATTCGTTCTTAAGTTCAACAGCTCGGCTGTGGAACGAACTACCAGCCTCTGTGTTTCCTCCCTCCTACAACATGGGACTCTTCAAGACCCATGTTCACTCCTTCCTCTCCACAAAAAGACCCTCCACACAGCATCCCCAAAGATGACATAGGCCCTGAGGGAAATTATTTTCTTCAGGGCCTCCTGTGTGGAGTTAATATTAAAAAAAAAAATATTGGCCAGTGACTACAAAAAACTGTAAAATAATACCTTCACAGAACTCGAAAATCAACTTTAAAATTTGTTGAATTGTTCAAATTCTGTAAAACAACCCGTCCTAAAATTGTGAATACCAATATTTTCATTAGCTTATTAAGCATCAATGTAGCTAAAAAGACTATGTTTTTTGGTTTTCAACTGCTTTTTTCAGCATTTTTTGAATGGCAATATCCACTCACGGAACAATGTTTTAGTCGAACGTTGAGGGCTTGGATGTTCAATATTCTACGTTTTTTTTCATTTCGCAGGTATTTCTTAAATTATTTTAATGTTTACTAATTTTTACTAGCTTTTTGCCCGTTGCAGGCAACTGATGGGTAAATGTGATAAGCGATCTGATGTTTGAATGTAGATGAGACGAAGAGTGTGGGACTACAAAATTTAAAAAAAGAAATGGATATTTTGAGAAAAAAAAGAGCCAAGGAGCTTACTGATCATTTTTTCACCGAGCCATTCGTGTTGTGTAGGTCGAGACGCGTAATTTGATATCCATATCGTATATACGGTTTTTGTCACCAACATTCTTCAAAAGTTGTTATTTTGGAAAAAAAATTGCTCAATTAACACGAAAAATATGTATGCTTGCATGTGAATGAAGCAATGAATGTGTGACCACAAATATAATAAAATATATGTATGGATAGAAAGAAATGGATATTTTGAGAAAAAAAAGTGCCAAGGAGCTTTCTGATCATTTTTTCACTGAGCCATTCGGATTTTGTAAGTCGAGACGCGTAATTTGATACCCATATCGTATGTACGGTTTTTGTCACCGCCATTCTTCAAAAGTTGTTATTTTGAAAAAGAATTGCTCAATTAACACGCAAAATTTAAAAATGTAATATTTATTTTGGCATATAAATGAAACAATGAGTGTGTGACCACAAATATATTAAAATATATGTATGGATAGAAAGAAATGGATATTTTGAGAAAAAAAAGTGCCAAGGAGCTTTCTGATCCTTTTTTCACTGAGCCATTCGGATTTTGTAAGTCGAGACGCGTAATTTGATACCCATATCGTATGTACGGTTTTTGTCACCGACACTCGTCAAAAGTCCCAGCGAGTTTTATTTTGGAAAAAAATATTGCTACTACCACTTCCACAACCACTACCATACCACTACCACTACCACTACCACTACCACTACCACTACCACTACCACTACCACTACCACTACCACTACCACTACCACTACCACTACCATACCACTACCACTACCACTACCCGTACCACTACCACTACCACTACCACAACCACTACCACTACCACTACCACTACCACTACCACTACCATACCACTACCACTACCACTACCATACCACTACCATACCACTACCACTACCATACCACTACCATACCACTACCACTACCACTACCAGTACCACTACCACTCCCACTACAACTACCACTACCACTACCACTACCACTACCACTACCACTACCACTACCACTACCACTACCACTACCACTACCACTACCACTACCACTACCACTACCACTACCACTACCACTACCATACCACTACCACTACCACTACCACTACCACTACCACTACCACTACCACTACCACTACCACTACCACTACCATACCACTACCACTACCACTACCCGTACCACTACCACTACCACTACCACAACCACTACCACTACCACTACCACTACCACTACCACTACCATACCACTACCACTACCACTACCATACCACTACCATACCACTACCACTACCATACCACTACCATACCACTACCACTACCACTACCAGTACCACTACCACTCCCACTACAACTACCACTACCACTACCACTACCACTACCACTACCACTACCACTACCACTACCACTACCACTACCACTACCACTACCACTACCACTACCACTACCACTACCACTACCACTACCACTACCACTACCACTACCACTACCATACCACTACCACTACCACTACCACTACGACTACCACTACCATACCACTACCACTACCCGTACCACTAACACTACCATACCACTACCACTACCACTACCATACCACTACAACTACCACTACCACTACCACTACCATACCACTACCACTACCACTACCACTACCATACCACTACCAGTACCAGTACCAGTACCACTACCACCACCACTACCACTACCACTACCACTACCATACCACTACCACTACCAGTACCAGTACCACTACCACTACCACTACCACTCACACTTCCAGTACCACTACCAGTACCACTACCACTACCATACCACTACCACTACCACTTCCATACCACTACCACTACCACAACCACTACCACTACCACTACCACTTCCATACCACTACCACTACCATACCACTACCATACCATTACCACTACCATACCACTACCATACCACTACCACTACCACTTCCATACCACTACCACTACCATACCACTACCACTACCACTACCCTACTACTACTACTACTACTACTTGGTACAATTTATAAATTTGCGTGACGCTATTGATGTAGTTTTTCACTACGGGGCGACGGTATCCGTGTCAAATTATTTTTACCAAACTTTATTTATTTTTTTTTTTTTTGTTGTTTGTTTTTGGGGTGTTATGCCGTGTTGCGCTAACTCCTTCTTTAGCCGACGTTTCGGATCTACCGGATCTGCCCTGATGATGGACACTGCAACGCTGTCCGAAACGTCGGCTAAAGAAGGAGTTAGCGCAACACGGCATAACACCCCAAAAACAAACAACAAAAATGCTTTTGGCCGTGAGAATCTAAAAACTTTCCATTTATTTTATTTCGTTCAAAAGCACTATCGATTTTTAAAAATATACTGCCAAAGTAAGTACCTACACAGATTTTATCGTTTCTTTGAAGTAACATCACTATGTAATAAAACATCTCTTCGGTGCTTGTGATTATGATTGGCTGATTTCTGATTATACAAAAGCCCGCCTGTTGGCATTTTTCGGTTCAAATTGCAAATGTCAAAACTTAAGCCGCTTATTGTAAGACATTTTGAACCGAGCGCCATCTGTAGGACGGCCGAAAAACGTTCCTTAACCTTCGGACGATGATTTTTTTCGATAATTTCACCTGCAGACTGCGTGTTTGCGACGGAATTTAATCATTAGGATGACCATGTAGATTTTATAAAAAAATCGTACCACGTGGTTTCGTGTTGACCACGTGACTAAATTTTGTCCAATGATACCACTATGCAAAGAAAAACAATTTCACTTAAATTAAAAATCTTTCCCGATAAATGAGGAAATTTGTAATATTTATCGTGAAATTAAAAATTTTTTTTCGTGATATTTAAAAAAAAAATCAACGATACCTGATTAAATCAGACACGACGCTCGATCAAAAATAATCGTCTTTTTAATTTGCGTTCGAGTAATGCGAAAAACGCAAAATTTTCGAGCAAAAAGGCCCAAGAATTTTTTTTTAATGATTTCGCGTTCGGGGTGCGCTCGAAATTGAATAAAAATATAAACGGTGAAGGAAAAACAGTTTTACAGATCGATGGCGATCGATGAAAACGAAACATTGAGAAAATGCACCAAAATTTGGCCGTTTCGAAACCGTGCGTGTTGCAACACTCGCGGTGAAAAGTTGATTTGTCGCCGGGAAGCTCTGCCGATTGACCGGCCGCGAATTAACTTATTGGAGTGTTGCCGTCCCGGCCGCCGAAGAGCGAGAAAATCAGCGCTCTCGTATGGCGCGCCTCGAGCGCTTCCAGTTTCCGCCGGCAGAGTTCCGGGACGATTTTGACGACATCGATTCCCGAACGAAACCTCTCGAGTTTCCGGGAATTATTTCGATACAAACTCTGGTTGAATTTCGCCCAAAACGCGTCCCGCCATAGTGAACCTCGAGTCGAAGCGGCTCCGTGAGAGCGGCGGTCGATTTTCGCTCGCCAGGAAATCGGCAAAAAAACAATTGAATGGGACTTTTTTTCAAGCACGCCAAAACGAACCTAGTGTCCTATGTGACTAAGGGGTCAAGTGGTCGATTTTCGCCTAATTTTAAGCGACCAAATAAAACAAAGAAACTGTGTATTAATATATGTATTTATAGTAAAATAAAACATATAAGTGAGTACAATCTTAAGATTTTTTATTTACGATTTTTATCGAATCGATGAAATTGGACAACCTTTTTTTTCATTAAAAAAAGAATGTATTATATACGGTGTTATATAATCGATAGAAGGCTTAATTATTTTTTTCCAAAAAAGTGGGTACGACCAAACTTACACCCAATCGAGGTCAAAATTTTCTTACTGAAGCCCAAAATAATAAATACATTTGGACAAGGAAACATAAACTATACAATAATATGAAACACCCGATGAAATAGGACAAACAAAAGTTTTAGTCAATTTTAAATCGCCACTAAATAATGGATATTCTATGAAGATCATGCAACAATACTCATCCAAGTCTACGAATTTCGTATAAAATTATTGTACGTTGGGGTAATGTTGTATTAGTAAGTAAATGGTTTTATGGGAACTCATATGGTATATAAGTATTCGTTAACCATAGACACACATTTAATTTTGCTCAAAATTCCTGCGTCCAACTTAAATATACCTGCTACAATTGTCTCTCTATTACTGTGCCATTATACTTTTTCTTTATTTACTGTTCTTATAGATCTAATTTATTACTGTGCCATTCTACATTTTTATATTACTCTTCTTGTATGCGTAATATTTTCTAAGAATAGTATGTATGTTTATATTCCTATTATTGTCTCTTTATTACTGTGCCATTATATATGTTTCTATTACTATTCTTGTATATCTAATGCTCTCTTGAATATTACGTATGTTTATATTACAACTACTGTCTCTTTATTACTGTGCGTTGTTGTATTACTCTTCTTGTTTTCATTACTAGTGAAGATTGTGTGTATTTCTGGTACTCCAAGAAGTCAAAGGTACGGTGGACCTGATTGGCTGATAACGGTCTCGAACGGTTCTAGCAACGCCGGATATATTTGTAGGTACTGCGGCTTGATGCGGGAACGGGGACGCGCGGCGCGGATCACGTGCACGGTGCACGGGAACGGGGCGGGTCAGCCGCCCATCGTCATTTGCAGCTGGGCACTTAAACAAGACTCACCGGCTGTGCGCTAAAAACCTCGATAAGTACCTCGATGTCGCCGTGTTTATATAGGTCACTCATTCGAGAATAAATCGGTCAGTTAGCGGCTTCGCTATTATTCTAGACAGGTAGATGCAGCGTCGTCTTATTCGTAGATTCCAATGTGATGCGCGTTTCATGTATTGTATTTCTAGAATCTAGTAGTAGCTACCACTACATAAAGTTTTCAAAAATAATTGAATTGAAACATTGCATTATTCAAAATAAATCTGGAAATTTATCAGATCGTAAAAAAGCACACAAGATTTTTTTCCAGAAGTACTTGAATATCTTAACTGCCATAACCATAAATTATCGAAGATCAATTTCGCACATTTTTATGAATGTTCTATGCACGCACCCTAAGCCCTGTCATCGAAATATACGCGTAGATGAGAGGGTGAAAATTTATAGATTTTGCGGGCGTTATTATGATGTATTTTCGTCCATTTTGTTCATGGCCCATTAATTAAAGCCATTACCGTGTTAAATTCAGGTAATAAAAATATCCTGCTCAATCATTTTTAATCGGCTGATAATATTCAAATGCGTTTTTAATGAGCCATTATGTTTCATTTATCTGCAGAACATTAATTAAAACAATGATCTTGGTTATTTTACAATGAACTTGGTCTTCCGTGGGACACTCTTGTCAGAGACATATATTCAGTTTCCGATATCGGTATTTTGAAATGTGTCAAAGTTTAGACCCAGCTGCAAAAGTATTGAACTCTTTAATTGCCGAAAAAAATATTCTCTTATCGAAAAAAATGGGTTTAAGTTTTTTGGATTCTATACGTGATAAAGATTCACCAGTTTCCCAATTTTACTACGAGTTTCCTAACACCTTGTATAATACTCTTCCAGATAGGCCACGACTGCAAATTGAACACACATCCTCTGTCTAATAATAAACCTAATAGCTTTATATAAACTATAATTAAATAATAAAACATTAAATTTTGGGGACACAATTTCATTTTCCCAGTTCTGTGAATTTTCTGTATCATGTTTCTTTTAGTTATTTTCTATTTTCTAACCCCTCCCCTCAATGTAATTTGCCTATGTATATAAACCCTAGTTTAAGACAAAAATTGTACCAGTCTGAAGATGGCCCTAACAGGCTGAAACCGGTCACGGTCAAATAAAAACAAGTGGAAAAAAGTTTAAAATTGTGTTCTTTATATATACTCTGTAAATAATAGTATAAGTAATTCAACGCATTCTGCACATTCTGTACACGTCAGAACTGTGAATGTAACTTATGCTTATCGCCAACTATTCCGCCTACCGAGATGCTGCAGCGCTACGGAAATGTTCCTGTAGGGACGAGTGCACTATTTCAGAGATCTTCTCCGCCAGCATATGGGAAACTTACGGCGCAGACTACGCCAATCAAATATTACAATCATCATTGCCATGGTTGCTTGGATGGAGTCTCCCTTGTGGCCTTCTGGAGACGGGAGATGTTAAAATACATTTTTCACTTCTTTTCCGAATTTTTTAATTTATTTTTTTGTTTTTTCGTTTTCTCTTTTTATTTTATTTGCCTATCTATGTCTTGTTATTTTGTCTAATGTATTTTTCTTATTTGTTTTCTGATTTCTCTTCTGTTATTTTAAAATATGGAATATATTGCAACGCACTATCCCTGCATACATTCTAGAATAAACTAATATTATTATTATGTATAATACATCAATTTTTTATTAATAAATATATTCAAGAATACATAATTTGTTGTTGATTTCCAGAAAATGAATAAATAAATTAACTAATGAATTTATCCAATTATTATGATAGGGAATGGATTTTATATTTACTCTTATGTCACCCGAAAGCGGCAATATTATTTTTTTCTTATAAAACAGGAAAACTATTGCCTCATTATTAGCCGAGAGGCAGACAATTTTTTCTGTAGTAAAGCATTTAATTGGCAAAAGACGGTCGTTAGTGGCTTCTTGACTTCTGTTTTCAAACTATTTGTTTAGTGTCATTGTCAAACACTGACAGGGCCGGATCTACAATTGAGGAGCGGTTTCACGAAATATCTGCAAAAACTTTTTTTGTGGGACGGTTTTAAGTGATTAATCGCTAAAACAATTTTGGGATTATCTTTAAATGGACATTCAAATAACTGTCAAATATGATACATATTAAGAAAACACAATTCATTTGTAAAAAGCCATCTCTAAAATGACGTCGAAATTTGCGAATTTTTGACAAAACAGAAATATCTACATTTTAAAAAAAAATTCACCATCGAAATATCCCTTACATTTTAGTTATAAAATAAAATTATTGTTTTTAACAAAAAATTAAATAAATTTATACTTTATTTAACACTTGAAAAATAATACATTTTTAACAAAAAAAAATTGGTAAAGAATAAGAAACAAAGGGGGTAAACTTTTTTAGGGGGCCTACTTAGATACATTGATTTAAGATGATAATGGATCTATGTGTATTAAATGTAGGACACTTCCACTATCAAATATGAACGATTAAAAAATTACCGACAAATGTATTTATATGTTCACATCGCGTTTGGGTCCCACCCAGGCGTAGTGTGTTCAATTCCTCGGCTGGCTAAGTCCTCCATCACAACAGAGCGAACACGGGAGCTCTTCAAGAGCTGTCGTTATCTCGACAACATAAATAAACCACCCACTTCGACAATAAGGAATAGCATGAATCGCTTTCAAAAAGATCCGCCCGCAGCGGTGCAGGAGCAACGCCAATCATCACATCCACTTTTGGTGAACGAGCCGCCAATAGTACAGGGTTTTCCAATAAGAGGTGTTATTTTGAATAGCCTGCTATTTCGGTAGATGTTACTTTTGAAGCTGTCATTTTTGACATTTGACAAGTAGAAACTACACCATTAATAAAAATGGAACAATACATGCTTCAACAACGCATTGAAATTATTAAAATTCACTTGAGTGAATCAAATGCAAATCATCTTGAGTGATGAGGCCCATTTCCACCTAGGTGGCTTCGTCAACAAGCAAAATTGTCGCATCTGGGGCTCGGAAAACCCTAGAGTTATTGTTAAAAAGACTCTCTTTTCTTAACATGTGACTGTTTGGTGCGGTTTATGGTCCGGCGGAGTCATTGGACTTTACTTTTTCGAAAATGAGACTGGAGCAACAGTTACGGTGAATGGATTGCGCTATCGAGAGATGATTAATGATTTTTTATGGCCGGAATTGGATGGTATTGATCTGTACAACGTTTACTTTTCACATAACGGCGCTACGTGCCACACAAGCAACGAAACTATTGATCTTTTACGATTGAATATCAAAATAACACCTCTTATTGGAAAACTCTGTATATAAGTTCGCTGCTGTGTTCGCTTCTCACGGATCGCTTACATTATATATGTACGTAGTCATTATTTTTCATATATTTATCATTTATTACACATAGGTAAATATATTGAATTTTTAAAATCTGAATTACTCATTTCGTACAGTTTTAGGTAGATTGCCAGAATTGCGCAAAGGACCCCATCGGGTCTGGCGCAACTGCGTTTGGCACGACATTTTATCCAAATAAATAAACCCTTTTATTTCCAGTACATGAAAAATGCTTAATGGCAGTTTTGTATAAATTTTTTAAAATCGGATATGAAAGACAAAGAACTCCTGACGCACTTAATGAGCGTCCAGAATGAAAATAATTTCTGTAGCAATCTGATAGAATCAGTTTGAAATAACCAATTATTCCAAAAGGCGGGTTTCTGTCGACTGTTTTAGATTCTTCAGTTTTTATTTATTTTTTTTATATTTAAATGCATATTTACAGAATAAAAAATTCCAATAATAAAGATACATTATGCAAATACACAATCATAATTGCCTAATTAGCGATTTAAATTTATTAATGCTCAGGTGGAAAATGTCGATGTCAGAGGCTAGTGAGTTAAGAAGGACTATCATTCTTCCGAGAGACATCGTTAATGGTAGGTTAGTCCTACATCTCGGAAGAATGAATGGTTTGTGCCTACGTGCTCTTGCGGAGTTATCAGGGACGTAAAATAAAATTTTATTCAAAATTTCTGGATTGTTGATGTGACCGTTCAACAAGTTATAGGCCATCATCAGCAACGCAGTTTTCCGCCTGTTGACAAGACTATCGATACCTAGCATTCCGGAAAGGAAGGCTGATGGGTATAAATAGGGATAGTACCCGAAGTCTCTAAGATAAAGACAACGTAGAAACTTCTTTTGTACTTTCTCCACCATTGAAGTGTACGTAGCATCCCTGGGTCCCCATATTATTGAGCCACTTTCCAAAATTCTACGTACTTAGCTAAAATATAGCAAGAAAACCACGGCAGAGCTGCAGAAATTCCTGAAGTTACATAGAACAAATCCAAGCATTCTCAAAGATATCGAATTATTTAATTCTCTCATATCGAATTCAATTAAAGCTTCAAATCTCTATACCTAAAATATATGGAATTCCAATTTGTGATGATTTTTTTTTGGGGATTTTAGAAATCCTTACAGTATCATCCAAGCAGGTGCAGGTACTCGCTGATTTTTAAGGTCTAATAATTTCTGGTAGCGCCTAGTTCCTATTCCACCCCTGCCCTTCAGAAGAAGACAGCCTTTCGGTCCATTACAGCCACTGAATAGATAGTACGCACTGGAAATGTCTTCCATGTAGATTTGAACAAAAACCAATGTCGCCATTGACTTCAAACGCACGCGCTCTGTCTCTCTCACACTTGCCTGACATCACATATCGCCATCCCATTTGAATCATCATGTAACTAAGCAGAATGCTCCGGTTCGGTGTTTTGTTTTTAATACAAATCTACACTTTTATTACAAGATAATTTTCAAATTTTGCATACTTGACCTTCAAAATAAGACAAAGAGATTTTTACAAACTATACCCATGGTCTTTTCAGACCTCTAATATTAGAATTTTGATATTTATTGAAAAAAAATTGACCACTTTTCATTCAAAATTAGAGGAAAATTAATGTCTACATCTGATAAATATAAATAATGAAATACAGTTCTGTGTTTGGAATTCGAGGCCCGATTGGCCAGACTTTTGGATCTTGAAACAGGCCCACATGGCACTTCTTTTCATTCTATGATTACAGCCCGTGACATTCTCCGGCTCCAGGAAGAACTGGCGGTGAATTAATTGCCCACCGACCCCCTCTGCCGCCCCCCTAACCACCGCCCCCGCAAACCGCAGCCGAGACATATTACTGCCAAACTTTTACAGATTAAAGGTGACCCCAGAGGTTTATTAGAAACCCCTAATTGTCGTCCTAATGGATAACTGCGACTGTTTAAAAATAAATTACCAAAATCGCTACGTTAAAATAGGCACCACGGGGGATTCCCAGAAGAACGAGCTGAGTGTGACTAAGGGCCAGTATTTCAGTTGCTTTTTAAGCTCGGCTTGAGAGACATTTACTTAGTAAAGTTGCTACCTGACAACTCAATCCGACTCATAATATTCCTGAATATGCTGAAGTTCGAAGTCAAGTCGAATACAACTTCTCGATCAGGTTTTCCTCCCTCCCCATTTTAAAATACATTCAATATCAATAAAAAAAATTCAACATAAATTCTTAAGACACATTTATTTTAAACTCATTATTTCCATTGAAAGCGTAAACTGTAATTATTTGATGAAAAAATGTAATTTATTAAAACTCTCAGATCGAAAAATTATATCCGACTTAATACAGGATTTTCCAATAAGAGGTATTATTTTTAATAGCCCGCTATTTCGGTAGATGTTACTTTTGAAGCTGTCATTTTTTGAAATTTGACAAGTAGAAACTACGCCATTAATAAAAATGGAACGATACACGCTTCAACAATCCATTGAAATTATTTAATTTACTTGAGTGAATCAAACGCAAATCATCTTGGGTGATGAGGCCCATTTCCAGCTCGGTGGCTTCGTCAACAAGCAAAATTGTCGCATCTGGGGCTCAGAAAACCCAAGAATTATTGTTGAAAATCCTCTCTATCCTCAACGTGTGACTGTTTGGTGCGGTTTATGGTCCGGCGGAGTCATTGGACCTTACTTTTCCAAAATGAGGCTGGAGCAACAGTTACGGTGAATGGATTGCGCTATCGAGAGATGATTAATGATTTTTTATGGCCGGAATTGGGTGGTATTGATTTGGACAACGTTCACTTTCAACAAGACGGTGCTACGTGCCACACAAACAAAACCATTGATCTTTTACGATTGAATATCAAAATAACACCTCTTATTGGAAAACCCCGTATTTATGTTCAAAATTGTAAATGGTAGTATAGACAGCCCAGATTTACTTAGGCTAATTTTATAAACCTACGAGAGCTGCTCGTTCCAAAATCATGTTTAAATGTAACAATACCAGGACTGAGTATTTCCAGCACTCACTTATATCTAGATTACATGTGCCCAAAACAAACGGCTTACTGAAAGAATTAATTTGTATTAGCTTACAATGATATATTATTCAAAATACTTTTTAAATTGTTATTTATGTTTTCATTTGCTATATTTCTGTAAGATTTTTAATTTTTTGTTTTATATAATTGTAAAAATGTAACTTTAAACTTCACTATAAGATTTATAATTCATCACCTTGCAAACAAATACTGTTAACTTATTGATATATTTGGTCTTAATAACTTTATGAGTTTCAAAAGGCAACTAATTTCAGACCTATTTGCTAGTTATTAACTTATATTATTTATTAGCTTTAAAAAAAAGTCTTGTCTCTATCCAACGTTTAACTCACATATTCCTTAGTTTAGTTGTTATTTATTTTTTTGGACACATATTAATGACTGTATGCATGTACAGTCATACTTGATATGAATATTATACTTTGATTTACTTTACCATTTCAAGTACTATTATTCAAATGCAATATTAATTACGGCGTTGGTATTTTGCCATTACTTATTAGTTTTTTTTCTATAGATTTAACAGACATTATTTTTCATCTTTTTTTAAACATTTGTTTTATAATACATATCAGTATATTACATAAATTTATTTTCTAATTACCTTATATACTGTCAATTTACTGTGTAAAAGCCCGATAGGGCGTTAATGAATAATAAATAAAAAATAATGTAAAGAACCCGATAGAAAAACTGCTAAAAAGTACTTTATCGGGACTTTTTTTCTTATATTTTTAAAGCATGTACAATATACATATATATTTGTATATTTTTTTTAAACATGAAGTTGGTAATAGATATGCAGATGTAGCGTATTTGTTTAACTGCACGGATTATGGGTACAAGATGGCTATACTATCATATTTTTTCTGTCAATATTAATTTAACTTAAGTCTACTTATAAGATTTACTTGTACTTGTACAGGGTGTAGCAAAACAGACACAGTTTTGAATGGTACCTCCTGTATGGTGGGGGTAGGAAACTGTGTCATGCCATTTTCAAAAATAGAGAAATAATCATAATTATAAGTTTCATATACAAAAATAAAAAAGGGAGGTTAAGTAAAACAAACAAAAAGAAACCAAAAATGAAACAGACAGGGATATACACATACGCACAAAGCCAAGGTAGAAATTTACAAGAAGGTACTTACCCACAATCCATTGGTAAAAACAGATTATGCTCGATTACAAATACAGGAGATAGGAAAGGAGAGAAAGAAAGAAACAAGTCAAAATCCAATACGACGAGATTACGTATTTTCGTTTATATAACTTATATCAACAATGTTCTCAAAATTTTTTTTTGACAGCGTCGCCATTCTATTGTAAGAATATTATGTACTAAATACACAATTTGGCTGTCCTGAAAGGGAATCCTTCCCAGTTGGACAGACAAAGGTTCATTTTGTTTTGTATTGTTTGTAATTTATATATATATAAAATAAAATAAATATGTTTTAAAAAAATCTATTATCTAATATCTATTTCTAATCTATATCCAGCTTTTTATTTGAGTTTTAAATGTTAAAATAATGTTGTGAATTTTGAAAGAGATGTTTAAGTGACACCTAATAGATAAAGATCACTCTTTTAATAAATCCTCGGGTATATGTGCTGCATAGAAATGGGATAGATTTACTTTTTAACAATCTAGAAACTGTGGAAATAAAATCCTAAAAATAACTAAAAACCAACCAATCTACTTTCACCCTTACCTCCCCCTCGCCCGCACCACAAAGTTCATGTTGTCTCTCCCTCTTCAATGTTTCCTATAAACACTCTATTTTTAATTTAATATGTTTTTATATAATCCTGATGGAGTTCAGGGTGAACTGACATATTAAAAGTATATACAATAAGGTGGTATTAAAAATTGACCGAACAGTGGCTGGATGCCACCCAGGCGTAGTGTTTTCAACTCCTCGCCTGGCTAAGTCCTCCATCACAACACAAGCAAAATTTTCCGCGTAGTGTGATGATAGTAGGAAATTTTCAAATATTGTCAGGTTATTCTTAACCCCGGAATGTTTGCCTTCGTTTTTAAATAAAAAAAAAATTACACAAACAAACTTATTTTTTTCTACGTATTATAATTATGTATATTCACAAAGTGTATAAATAATTACAAGTTATCAATATACTTTATAGATTTATTTTCGCTACAAGGAACATAATATCATTTACAAATAACAAAGTTCACCAACTCTGAAACCAAACAATCATTTTATCTATGTTGGCCAGTGACGTTCAGTGCGGTATTATTGTTCTTCTATCGCTGTACTTGCTTCAGATTAAAGTTCTTACTGCGATATCAAGTTCAAAATGTCAGTACTCGTTACACTTACTTACTAAACGGATGTGTTACGTCTTATTTGAATTTTAAAAGTAAAAAATTACTTTTCATTATTTTATCTTTTTCATTTTTTGTGATTTTTTTAAATAATAATTTAATACAATTCTGTGTGCAAAACGTGCGTCCTATTGTATTTCCTTTATGTGCTACATCGACACTCTCATTTTTAATTTATTTGAATTAACTTGCGATATTACTTAACTAGAGGTTACTTTGTATAGTCTAATTAATATTAAATTTACGATTTAATCCCTTTTAATTCACAAATTATATTGTAAAATCAAGATATATACATAAAAATAGAATTTTCACTAAAAATATTTTGTAGGACAAGTTTGAAAAATACTCTTAGTTTCGCCTTGGTTTAATACCACCATTCAGAATTGAAACATTGCTTGAAATGGCTTTGGCCATGTTTGGTGACCAGATCTGAATATCCAGGTACTTTCACCTTCGTCTTCCATAATTATTTCTCTTCCCCACTATGTTCAGCCTCACAACAATTGAAGATGCCATAATCTCACTGGCTCCAGACGTTTAGGAGCAATTTAGACTCGACTATTCACATTAAAAACAAAATGCCGCTTACTTACGCACCCAGAATTGAATTAATTATATTTCGTACATTTTAGTAAAGTTTTTCCGGTATCGACAAAAAAGTTATTTCTTACTTAGCTTGTACGTTAACGGACATTTCGGAAGTAAAATCCGTGGAGTGCTCTCAGAGTCGTCACTCGCTGTCAGTTGACAGTACCTGTGACGCGATGTTGGGTCAGCAAGTATGTCGCCTGTCAGCGGAAGTGCTGGGTTCCGGAAGGCTGCTGGCGACCGGAAATGGAAGGTTCTACCGGATGGGTGGCGCGGTGTGCGTGCGCAGGTCCTCTGTCTTTGAGACCAGAAAGGCGTCGCCGGAAGTGGTGCCAGGCGAGGTGAGCAAGAATTAATGTATCCCCCTCTTGCATACACCTAAATCGGCTCAATCAGAAAACAATGCCTTAAACAACTCTAATTCTTGATATACAACACGTTAGATGAGCCCATCAATGTAAATTCGTGATATACAACACGGTGGATGAGCCCTTCAATGTAAATTCCTGATATACAATACGGTAGATGAGCCCTTCAATGTATATTCGTGATATACAACACGGTAGATGAGCCCTTCAATGTAAATTCGTAATATACAACGCGGTAGATGAGCTCTTCAATGTAAATTCGTGATATACAACACGGTAGATGAGCCCTTCAATGTAAATTCGTGATATACAACGCAGTAGATGAGCCCTTCAATGTAAATATTTAATTTAGGAATAACTTATCATGAAAGTTATACCCATCAATGTAATATGTCATTGAAGAAGAAGATAATAATAATAAATATAAAAGAAACATGAAACAAAACAAGACACAGAAAATAAAAAAGAAAACGGTCACAACTAGGAATCGAACCCATGATATTTTGTCTTTATAGGTCCCAATGGTCGAGTGATTAAGACGCCTGTCCCGTTATCTAAATTATCTCTGTCTTGTTGTGTTTCATATTTTTCAATGATAAATATTAAATGCTTGTCCTGCTTGGACTACAGTAACCATTCATTGCATGACCAAACCTCTGCCATGACATTCTCACCCCAACTATTTCGCTACGTTTGGTAACTTAGCAAGTGTGCCCGAGTTCATGGGGTGGGGTTTATCTGATGCGTCTGCCCACCTGTGGTAGGCCGGACCGGGAGAGGCCGGTTAAGGGAGACCCCTTTGACCTGTCCAGCCCGCTCACAGCATCCCCATAGCCGATATAAGCCCTGGTGGAAATTAATTTCCTCAAGGCTACTACAGTACTAATTGAGGTTGCAAGAACCTTAAATTATATGAGCTTTGTTGGTTTTCAGCAGTGTTTACCTAATAAATGAATAAATTAATGTGGTCATTGGTAAACCAAAGGGCCCATATTATCAGTAGCTACATAAATATAATTCAATGGATACTAATTATAATATAAATATTGTATTTCTTATAGACATAACATATATGTTTCCACGCAAGTATTAATCTTTAACCTCTGTTCGTTGATTAATCTCAAGCATTATGGTACATTAGTTGATTGATGGCAGATTTGCATGTGTTTGTATGCAAGAGACCCATGACCCCTTTACTCTTTCCTGACAAAGATTATGTAGGCCCCAAGGGAATTATTTTCCTCCGGGCCTTTATGTGGAGTTAACGTTAAAACAAAAGGTACTTTATCAAGTTAGAAATAATGTAAATCCTTACGTCCTTCTTAAGCCAAAGCAACGTTCCGAACAGTCATATTGCCCACCATCTGGTTATATTTGACACAGTTCATTACAATACCCCTAAATATTTGCAACGTAAAACTATCGATAATTGAAAAGCCTTTACAATTCTTAGACCTTTTTGGGTGGGATAACCTTCAATATTTTATATCAGTGGCTAAAACCAATTTAGTTAGTTAGGGATCAGGTTTCGGTAAGTTTGCACTATTTAAGTTCTGAATTTAACCTTCAATGAACATAAAACACTTAGAGCTAATATTTACTGCCTGTACCATAATGACTAAGAACGCGATAAACTTCAACTAATCTACTAATGTATTATTTTGACTCTGCTGTGACAGTGTTTACTATGATGGAATAAGAGATATCAGGTGCAGTGAAAGTGTAGAAAATTTCATCAACGGAAAATAAAGTATTATTCATTCTAATGCCATCAATAACATAGGTGAACTCCTGGGGTGAAGCGCAATGATATACAATTTATTTCTGATCAATAACAATATGTTTAGTTGGGTAATAAATACAAATTAAATGGCTTCATCAATAACCGCAAAATTCACTTTGAAGTGTCATTTTAATTTAAATAAGATAACTTTAAATGTACCACTATTTAATAAAAATAATCGACATGTTTCTAAAGCAATGGTTACTTCGTTTCAATGTCTTTGTCTAGGGGTGCGAAATATTGTACTGCACTTTTATCCAGACGAAGAAACCTTTGGTTTCGAAACACGTCGATTATTTTTATTAAATAGTGGTAAAAATATTTTTAAAATGTTTGTGGAAAAGCTAAGTTAATAAACTCATTCTGCCTCAAGAGGAAAATTGGTTTTGAAGACCTCAGTAAGCCTTGTATTTTTGTCGTGGTTCTGAATACAGTCTTGATGCTTTCTTTTCTCAATATCTCGGTAATTCTATCCGTCGCATTGTGAACATAAGCCAAGAAAGCGCAACCTTTTGGCTCTTGTTCAATTACGTACAGACTTTCTCAATGCCTCTCGAGATTACTCCAGATGCAAACAGGATCTGCAGATTTAATAAGTAAGCTTACGAAGGTTAAGGGTTAGGTTACTGAGGAAAGAGATATTCTTGTAAGTTTTTACGTAGGATCTTTTTTCACTAATATGCCTCTAGAAGATTCCACGACAATGTTCGAGGAAGATATTTGTAATATTTTTTAACATTGTCTGAAAACGGAACACTTTGCATTCCAGGTTGAACGTTTTGAGCAAGTGGAAGAAGTTGCGATGGGCAGTTCGTTATATAATCAGTCCATTAATTCTTCTTTGCTGTTTTTGTTTTTGTTTATCGCAATTCTGCTTCGTAATCTGTAAAATAGTTAGTGAAATTCACTGAAAAAGCCGGGCATTATGCAACAACAAATAATTAATTTTTATTACATCCAGACCAAACTCACAATATCACTAGCCGCTCTAGTGTGTTTGTTATTTCGTCACAAGTCAATGTTTTTATTTGTTGTTGTTATACTGACCCCACGATAAGGTCTTCGTATTGACATGAATCCGTTCAAACATCATCTTTATTTAATAATAATATTTGTATCTTAAACATATATAGACCGGAATCGTTATCTTATTAACAACCTATTAAAGTAATTCTTGAAATATTATCAGCTTTTCAATATCTTAGCATATCTGCTTCCTAGTTTTTATCACAAGTTTGAAGTCTATCGACAATATTATCACTATAGTAAAATATTTAAAACCTTTCGAAGATTGCATTTAAGTAAACAATTCATATCATTAATAATAAATAAAGTTTTCGTAGGTAGTCTATATTTTCAATTTTCGACCTAGTTGCGCCATGTCTTGGGCCGGCTAGAAGCCAATTTTAAATAAAAAAGCTTTAATTGAGGGTTGAGCCTTCCTACCCAGGGACTCGAGTCAACCGTGCTAACACATGAGAAAATCTGAATTGGGTATGACCTACATTTATTTCTAATGTGAAGTGCAGTAATGTCATCCAATTTTAGAGAAATGCGTGTATATGCATGTGTAAGCGTGATTGCCACTAAAAGTTGATATGATTCACTGTCGACAACGAGTCTATCTGCCGACTTTGAGCTCGACTAGATGTCGGGAAGTGGGTTAATTTCACGAAAAGAAAAGTTAAATTCTGGTGGATGCATTTAAAAACGTAAACCTTGGGGTCGTGAGTTATGTTATTACAAATGGAAGCCATCTCATCTATCTGTTAGTAATGTGGGTTTAAATTGAGAGGGATTACTCAGTTCATTTTCGTCCTTATTTTTTTAACTGATCGCTCGGCCAATTTCGTGAAAATATAAATGTTTCTAGAAGATGACACATTGAATCAATTTCAATCTTACATAAGCCCACACACTTATTGTGAATTATAAACTTACATAAGTTTATCAGGAAACCTATTCATTCACTCGTTAAGGGCCTGCAATCCCGTTTTTAACCGGATTACGAATAACTTGAAGAGATTCTCAATAAATCAGTAATTTTTCTCCGTGTACGTAATAATCGATTTCTGTTTGTTGATTATTAATATATTTTATGGATATATGAAATAAATTTTAAGCAAACTCCTGTTTATCTACTTACAATTGCGATATAATATTCAAAGGCCATAAACATAAAATGAAGTCAAGATGAAATGACAAAACTAAATCGATCGACAAACCTGTCCGTTCAGTTAGGTGTCGCTACTTTATTAGGTACTGCGCGGATAAAACTTATTATTGCTAATTTGTTAATAAATTATTGGTAAACTGGTTGAAAACGAAATTATACAAGATCCCAGCTAATTTTGAACAAGAACTCGTGCAATTATCTTCTCTGACCGTGACCGTTTGGTCCTCGGTTAGGGCTATGACCAGTTATTATTATTAAAAGCATAAAACATTCAGTGTCGCCCAAACCTCTAACGGTGTTGGACGCGAGTGAGCGCCGTAAGCGGTGAATAAATAAAATAACACCTTCAATCCAAGACAAATTATATAAATACATAAATTTACGGAAAATATATTTTTTTAACCTGAAAAAAATGGAGGAAGCGGTTGATCCGCATGCCTTCATAACAAAGGCGAAACAAAACATAAGTGACTTACATACAATCATGGAAGAAAATAAACTTACCAAAGAAACCAAATCAAAAATGATGAAAGAAATAAATAACATCATGGAAATGATATCGCACATGGCAATAGAATTAGCTAAATTACAAGAAAAGTGTGATATTCAAGAAAAAAACCAAGCACAAAAATACCCATTTTCATACTCTTCTGCAGTAAAAAACTTAATATCAAAAACGCAAGAAAAACGATTTCCTATAATAATTAAAAGCTTAAAAGAAGAAGACACTGAAAAATTAAAAGAGAAAATACAAAAGATTAAAATATCGCAGTTGGGAATTCGAGTATGCGAAATTAAAAAAACAAAAAAAAACCTTATAATAACATGCCCAGAAAAAGAAGACGCAAAAAAATTAAAAGATAAGATAAATGAAGTCGACAAAACCATAATAGCGGAGGTACTTCTGAAAACGGATCCATGCGTAATATTCAAAGGTCTTGACAAAGACTATACCGAAAAAGAATTCTTAGAAGACATCATTGAACAAAACAACGACATCAAAATGATATGTGAAAAATACCAAGACAAAGAAATATTACAAGTTAAGACCATCATTACAAACAAAAAAACTAACAGCAAAAACTTAATACTACAAACAAATCCCGAAATGAGACTACATCTTGTTAATAAAAAAAAAATTCATCTAGGATTCATGAGAATCTATGTAGAAGACTGCAGTCCTCTTACCCAATGTTTCCACTGTCAAAGATTTGGACACACAGCACAAAAATGCTACAATAGAATGAATAAACCAACATGCAAGCACTGTTCAGAAGATCATCCCATCTCCGAGTGTAAATCCCTGGAACTGCCACCCAAATGCGCTAACTGCAACTCAGCTAACAAGAAGAAAGAAATAAACTCCTTGAACAGTAAAATGAATGAAGTAGACCACCGAACAAACAGCGAAACATGTAAGTTCCGATCTTACATGCTTAAATTAGCCAAAGAAAGAATTAACTACGACATTGAATAAAAACCTTATAAATAATTTTGTAAAATACAACCGAAAATGCATTAAATGGATGATTTCTTAAGTAACGAATTAGAGTTAAATATTAAAATTCAAGAATATGAATGTATATGTACCGATTCGTGTAACAAAATTATTTCTAAAAACATCAATGATATAATTATTATGCACATAAACATCCGTAGCGTTCAAAAAAATTTAGATGAATTAATTCTAAAAATAAATAATTTAATTAAAAAACCGGAATTTATAGTGTTAACCGAAACATTTACGAACGCTGAGTCACCGTCTTACCACTTACCTGAGTACAACTATATTTCTACCAAAGTAGACATCAATAAAAATTCGGGAATAATAATATTTGCAAGCAATAAATTTAGTATTGTTAACATATTAGAACATCCAATACACTTAGTAAACTGCATCGAAGTACATTTCAAACTCGGCAAATCCATATACCATCTAATAGCTATCTATAGAACGCATGGCTCGAGTATTATTACATTTATTAATGACCTCAAATACATATTATTAAAATTAAAAAATAAACTTTGCTTCGTCGTAGGAGATTTTAACGTTAATATTAATGAAAAAATAGAAAATAATAACAAAAATGAATACATCAATTGTATGACTGAACAAAATTTTATATCTTGCATAAATAAAAATACTAGGGAAATAAAAGAACATACTCCATCTTGTTTAGACCACATTTGGACAAATATAAACATTAAAGATCTTCACAAAATAAAATCAATTGTTTGGAAAACTAACATAACTGATCATCACTCATGCTTACTTCTGTATAATAATAATATTAAACATAAAAAACATAATTTATTAACCAAAAAATCAACAATAGATATGACTATTCTCTCTGAAAAATTAAAAAAGGAAGATTGGAATAATGTTTTAAACAGTGATGATACTGAAATTTGTTCGACTAACTTCGAAAATATTATGTCACAACACATTAAAAATTCGACAACTGAGATAACAACACACATAAAATCAAAATTAAGATGTTTAAAACCTTGGATTACCAAAGGACTTATTATATCTATCAGAAATAAAGAAAAACTTTACAAAATAACTTTAAAAAATCCCCAAGATGAAAAAGCATATATTTTCTATAAAAAATATAAAAATAAATTAACATCTTATATTAAAAAAAGTAAAGAAGAGTATTTTAAAAATAAAATATTATCTTCAGAAAATAACCATAAACAAATGTGGAAAACTGTTAATTTCGCCATAGAAAATACAAAAAAAACACAAAACATTAAGTACATTGAACATGATAAAAAAATTATAGATGCCAATATACAGCCTAAACAATGTGCAAACATATTTAATTCCTTCTTTGCAAATGTTGGGAAAAATCTTGCGAAAAATATTCATAAGCCTTCAAACCAAGAAAACCATAAAAATAAAAATATACAGAAACGTAATATACTTTCAATGTTTGAAACAACAACAGAATGTGAAATCTCGAAAATAATAGAAAATATGAAAGGAGGTTCGTCCCCCGGTTTTGATTCTATTACGACACACATGTTAAAAACTATGAAACCTCACTTAATAAAACCTATCACTCATTTAATAAACTTAAGTTTAACAAATGGAATTTTTCCAATGAACTACAAAACCACAATAATCTCACCTATTTACAAATCTGGAGATCCACATCAAGCAACGAATTATCGCCCAGTATGTCTAATTTCTAATATAGGAAAGATCTTTGAAAAAATAGTTAAAAAACAATTGGTAAATTTTCTAGATAATAATAAAATATTACACAAAAACCAGTTTGGCTTTATAAAATCACTCAGCACACAAGATGCTATTGCTAACGTAACTTCATACATTTACGAATCACTAGATAAAAGTAAAAAATGTGCGGGTATATTTATTGACCTTAGAAAGGCATTCGATAGCATATCCCATGAGATGCTATTAAAAAAATTGAATAAAATCGGCATAAAAGGCAACGCGATTAAATGGATCACCGACTACTTAAAAAACCGTCCTCAATTAGTAAAAATCAATGGTGTTAATAGTGATCAAGAGATTACAAGCTTTGGAATCCCCCAAGGTACAGTGCTTGGACCAATTCTATTTACTATATATGTAAACGATATTTTTTTTCAACCTTTACACGGTCAAATTACGTCATACGCCGATGATACAGTATTAATAATAAGTGATAAGACTTGGGAAAATGTAGAATTAAAGGCCACGGAAGACATCAACACGCTCAAGAATTTTTTCGACACTAATTTACTGTCACTTAATAATGAAAAGACATTTGTAATTCCATTTGCAATCCATACAAATGATACTCCTAAAAATTTTAACATTGTCATACATAATAATACTAAAATTCACAGCCAAAACTATTGCAAATCAAACTGTACAGTACTAAAAACAACAAATAAAATTAAATATCTAGGAGTAATTATTGATAAAAATCTGAAATGGAAAGAACAAATATGTCAAGTAGTAAACAAAATTAGAAAATTAATATATATATTTTTAAGAATTAGAAACTTTCTGTCGATAAAAAATCTATATTTAATTTACTATGCCTTAGTTCAATCCACTTTACAATACGCTATTATTAGTTGGGGATCCGCGTATAAATGTAACCTTCTTCCAATTGAAATTATACAAAGAACAATTATTAAAATTATATTAAAAAAATCCTTTGACTTCCCAACAGAACGCCTGTTTGAAGAATTTCAAGTACCTACATTTAAAGACCTATATATTAAAAACTCATTAATCCAAATTATAAAAGAAAAAGATAAATATCAATTTTTAAATGAAAACAGAACGCGACTTAAACATGTTTTTCTATGCCCAAAACTAAATACGTCTTTTGCACAACATCATTATACTTACCAGGGAAGAACTTTTTTCAATCGTTTACCAGAAGAAATCAGAAGCATTAATGATAAAACCCGAATACTGCTCTCTGTCAAGAGACACTTTAAAAATATTCTGAAAAAAAAACTACTGTCACTTAATTAATCTTACAAATATCCTTAGTTTTCCATCGCTTCCTTTCTTTTTAAAAATTTAATAAATTAATATATTATCCTTCACTACTTTCCAAAGAAATATTACAGCAAACATACATTTATGTACAATGAATTATTTAAGTACTAACTAACAACAACATTTATGTACACTCCCCTTCCATACACAAGCAAATGCTTTCAATGGAAGAGTAGTAAAAAACCAATGATGTAAAATGAATTATGTCCCATGTAAAACATATCATTAAAAATAAAAAATAATTATTAAAAAAAAAAAAAATACATGTTTATTTTGCGTGTTGATTTGTAATCTGTTATCACAGATACTCTGGGCAAGGGTCAAGGGACGATATAGGATGTTACCTCATACAGGACTCCACTGAGATACAGCCTGGGTTCTCAGTGCCTCGCAAAACCTGGTACGTCATCAATAGGGTGCTCTCATAGCCGCTGTGCCCACATGATGCACAGATGGGACCTTAAAGAGTCGGCGATGTGTGAATGTGGTGCGGTGCAGACCACCGAACATGTGGTCAACGAATGCCCGCTCCATTCATTCCCCGGCGGGATTGATGAGGTTCACATGGCGACGCCTGAGGTCCTAGACTGACTCATAGACTTAGATGTCCCCCTCTGACCCCCTTACCATACGAAAGAAGAAGAAGGATGTTATATTCCCTTAATTTTACCTAAGTATTGAGCATTTCTTTAGATTAAAACTAGCAAACAGATCACATTTTGAAAACTAGGTTTTTTTTCAATTTATTAGTTTGTGTTTAGCAATTCTTTAAACTTACATAATTTTTCATTGAACTAACCAATTAAAATCTGTGAAATACTCGTGACTTATTGTTTGGTGTTTTACTAACATTAATGATACAGATATGAATAGTAAATAACATGAAAACACTTCTGGAAAACTTCTCAAAATGAGGTCTCTTTAACATCACGAGTTTTTGTTTTTTCATTAAGGCGAAGCACTACGAAGTAATGCAAAATTGTATTGTTTTGATTTGAAAATTTGATCGTTTTGAAATATTTCAGATGCTTTAATTAAATTCTGCGATTAGAACACATCTTGGCTTTTGGCATACTCACGCAAAGCCTAGAAAAACTGATTTAAAGTTCAAAATATGTTTTTTTGGATTACGTGGCAAATTAAGTTCTTTAGAAAATGATCCTAAAACATGTAAATATTTTTGCCTGAACTTTGCAAAATATAATCAATATACAAATTCACATTCTCTCTCTATTTTATTTGAAATGATGGTCTAAAACACCCTTGAAGGGGGAAAGCCAGAAAAATATGTTAAAAAAATAAGAGCAGGCGGCTGGTGTTAAGCGGGAATTTAAACCTTATCGCCATTTGTATGAGGAGTGTTATTGTTGGAGGTCCGATTTCCAATGTTACCCTTTAAATCATACACATCATATTATTGTTTAAATTCGATAACGTTAATCGAATTAATTCCATATTTTAAAGTAATCAGTGACTAACCCGACGTTATGATTTCTTTTCCAAATGAAGCAATCTGTATAAGCCATGGTAGTGCATAAATACGATGGAAATTTAAAAATTTTAAACAAATGTACATTGCCATATGAAAATGATATTTTTTTCTTATTCATTCTCAGGCCTAGACAAAATAATAATATCATGTCATCAAATATTCCAGCTTGACATTAAGTTTCAATTTCGGATATTAGCCGTATTCGAACATTTGTCAAAATAAAACACAGCTTTTTAAAGCCGATGAACTGTTCCATATTTTGATTTTACAAGCATGCAGGATGTCCGGGGGTAAAGTGCGCTAACTTCGGGAGGTGAAGTAAAATAGGTAAATATTTTTTTAGAAATTCCAATGTTTATTTTCCCATGCAAAAAATTATTTTTCAAAGAAGAATCTTTTTGTTTTCCCATTCAAGCAATTCAACTTTTAACCTTAAACTACCTTAAAACAGTGGAATTTCTTAAAGGGTCATCTTTTTTACTTCTAAAATCACGTAGAATCATCCCCGAAGTTAGCGCACTTTACCCCCGGACACCCTATATTTAAGCACAATATGAAAACAAATGCAGTTTTTTTTTGTAAATCGCCTATAAAGGTTTTTTTCATCGCTTTTCTTTCATTTCATGTTTTATAAAACCCTTTTGTTTATTTGTCAAACCTTGTACGGATGACTGGTGGGTTTTTTTTATAAGTTAAATTATACTGGGTGTTTATGGTAAACTTTTAAATGCAAATAGAAATCTTTGTGTTCTCTTATACATAATCAAAGTTCTCTGACTTTATATATATAAAAGATACATAAAGTGAGAGATTTTATCTCAAGATATATAAGAAAGTTATCTCTTTATACCATGACTAATTTTAACTTCGGTACCAAGAGTTTAATGGGATTGATAATTACTGTTTGAGTCTTCAATCTCTCAAAATTTCCAATTGCCACAGTGAAGTTATTTGTGATTCGTAGCTCCATGACACTGAAGATATGTTAAATCGATAGATGTGTGCTGTGGGGGTGTCTATGCCGAAGTTAAGCTCAGTTTCACCTTACTTCCAGTGAAATTGATCAAACGTTTTCGAATACAGAAATCCTTGTTTGTTTACCTTTTCAAATAAATGTAATAATTTCACCGGCTTAAGAGTTGAAAGGTCTTAACCCCTCCGGCTAATTTGTTCGGTTATGGGAACAAACAGCTATTGTCGGTGGAGTCAATTTGTTCATGATGATAAATATGATCTAAACGGTGTTAGAAATAAAAAAACACCGCGCTTTATGTTCAAAGCAAGAAATTAAACACAGAAGATTTAAAAACACGCCTCCATGAAAGCAAAGGTTCCGACCGCAATTCGACAAAATTTTATTAAGCTTTGTGATTTTTTACATTTGTCTAGTAAAATATATATTTCTTTTTTCGTTATCAATAATTTTAGTTCAATTTTTACATGAAAAAAATTTAAGTATATAAAGTATGCCATTTTTTATTGCAATCAATTTTTTTTTATTTAAAAACCGATATGTTTATTTATAATAATAAAATTTGAAAGGAGATTTTATCCACCTTTCGAAAACAGTATTTGACTATCGGCTACGTTCAGAAATATTCCATTTATTTGGATTTTATCGCAAAGCAGAAAAGCACACGAATTGACAGCGTTTTTATGAAATATAACCTTAAATATGCCAGAGGGCGTCAATTTTCTTTCAAATCGGTTCTGATTACCTTTCTAGGGATTGTTTGTACAGCGCTCCGTGATTACCGCAGTCTAGTCCATATCCCGGGTAACTATGGAGTACCTACTGAAAACTGGCGGAGTTAATTGCCGTAACTAGCAGCAGGTGTCGCAGGTAGTCGGTAGTTACGCGAGTCCTCTCGCTGGGTACAATAGCTGTAACTCCATTCAAACTTCGGATGGTGAACTCGGTGGCAAGGTGCTGCTAGTTAACCGATTATTGTTCTAGAAAAGCAATTTCCTGAGCAATACAACATACTCTCGAAGAAAACGGATATCTGAATTGAAATACCCAACACGTCGTAAAGGTTCAAAATTAGACCCAAAAAACCATTTAAAATCACTACGAAAGAATGCTTGTAAACTTGAAAACCAAAATTCTTTCAAATTTTTATGGGAAATAATTTCGAAGCGTCATAATAAAATATATTTATTTCGGTGGTGTGTCTCTCCTGTGTAACTCTGGTTCAATGATCTCTGGAACTAGATATAAGAAAAACCATTTAAATTCATTACAAAAGAATGCTTGCAAACTTATAATTAGAAGTAATAAATTTTGAAAATTCGTAACATGACCATCAAAAATACTAATTTCTGCTGTATCCGTCCTGTGTAATTCTGGTGCAATGATCTCTGGAACTCGGATTTGCTTTGAAGCTATGTGACATTTTAAAAATTGGAACAGATCCATGAATTATTCAAACAAACGAAATGTGCGAAAAATTCAGACAAGCGTTAAAGTACCAAAAAATAATTTTATTCAGTAATAATTCAGAATGTTTCGTGATTTTTCACTGCGCTAGTCATATAATATTCACAGTCAAATTTTCCGTGGCTATTTCAAAATCACAAAGCTGTCGTCGATGCTTTGAGAACTGCCAAATATTTTTTTTACAAGTATTTTGATCAATCGTTGTCCATACTCAGGCCCTGAACAATTTCCTACAGTGGTAATTTTGTTCCTCTTCCCTCTATATATAGATTTTTATTTACACAAGTCGCATCTAGTTTGTTATTTATCGATGCCTTACAATCAGATATATCTATTGTGTATATGAGTTTGTACTGCTTGGCTCACTCTGGTGAACAATTAAACCGATCTTAACACCGTCATAAGATATTTAGTGTAGTTGGTACAACACCTTCAACGCGCGACAGGTATAAGCGATCTTTTACGACATTACATTTAAATGAAGTAGGTATTGCGGTGTTAAAATCACCTTGAAAAGCATTCATGTCTAAAATCAATTCTCATAACTTAGAGAGACTATCTTTTCGACTAGTATTAGTGATAAAAATTTCCTTTATAATATTTTGAGTATATGTAAAACCATGGAGTAAACAAAAGACGCTAAATTATCCGTATATTAATTTGATCACAAGCATTATTGCAATTCTTTTTTTGTATGTACGATACACCAATAATATTTAGTGTCTAAATTTTTCAGCTCGACAGTCTGGATGACCGCATCGCCCGAAGACAGTCCTCCTTCGGAGAAAGGTCCCAGCTCAAGTACGCCAAGAGGCTGGTCATCAAGTTGGGCAGCGCAGTAATCACCAGGGAGGACTATAACGGCATAGCCCTGGGCCGACTGGCTTCCATCGTGGAACAGGTAACGAAATAGTAATACACTCCTTATGCAAGATGTAATACGGCTGCTATTCGCGACTGTATAAATAGCAAAATTGTGAGGAACAAGGTCGTGAGAGCACTTACGTTTCTTTAAGACCACGTATTCCAAATTTCTACCGACATTTAACATACTTACTTCCCTTGAACACTTTTAGTCTTTCAGCGTTGATATAGCTAAACTGGGAAGAGGGTCGTATATTGCTCGGGTTAAATCGCTACTCATAACGTTGCTAACTTAACGTTTCTACAGATGTCATTGATCCTATCTGTTTTTATTTGAATTTAAATCCTGCTAATTCGATTATGCTATCGCATTTGCCTTGGTAAATCGATATTTCGATAAAAAAAATATCCCTCCAATAGTGCTGCAAATATTTTACATTTTAGTAAATTTTACATTTTCATTACGCGAGAGATCAATATTTGTTCAATTTCGCGAAAAAACGTCGACATAAACTCATTCAGACCTTCTTCATATTGCCGGCGCTATCCCAGCTATCCCGACTCTATATCGAGGGGCCAACCGATATAAGTCTGACAGCTATATGGCCGGTATACGCAACCGCAGCGGGTATGAGTAACGTTTTCCAGAATCCCGACCTTATACGCCCGTATAATATTTATACCTCGATTATGAAAGACTTTTTAAGTTCTTAAGGCGAAGCTTAATGCTAAATCACTATTTTGATTAATCTTCATAACGAATTGGTGTACGTTATGAATACCAAAAAATATGCTTTAGATAAATTGAAGGTTATACTATCGCTTCGCTTGAGTAGAATACAAATAAAAAAATAAATTACTCAATAAACAATATAAATATAAACTACAAAAAAAAAAACATTTTTTCAACAGAAATGGAACGCGTAAAGGAAACAATTTTAAAAAATCAGTATTATACCTAAGATTATCTGTGATTAACTTTTTTGTTTTCTTGTAAAATTATTTACAAAATAAATAAAAAACACTTTTTTGTTTCAAATCGAACATTTCTAGACTCCGTTTGTCAAGCGATTTTAATGCCTATTACCTACAATATAAGGTATACCAAGAATAAACACATTTTTGGCTTGAAGTTTACTCTTAAAAATAATTATTATGTTTTTTTAAATCTGTCTCCATTCAGATGCCAAGTTGAAAAAGTAATTATATAAAATTCCCGCGGTAGAAAAAAAAATCCAAAATATTCTAAAATAACTACAAAAAAAGACAGTTGGTTCTGTTTAAAATGCTGCAGATATGAAAAAATGTCTTAGTGTTTCTTTACTTTCTTCGTTCATCCATTACGTCTAATGCTACTTAACTCAGTTGTCGAGAGATTTTGCTTTATTTTACGTAAATAAGTTTTATTTGCGCGCTCCCTCTTTTATTCGTATTTACATATCCCCCTTTGAAACCATCTTTTTCTATTCGAACGCTTATAACGTTGCCTTAATCAATGCCTCAGATGATTTTATTAGTGTTGAAGAGATCGGATGATAAGACAGGACTGTAGTTTTTGTAGGCTTGATGAATACGGTGCTTCAGAATTACACTGCATGCTACTATTGCACCTTTGTGGTTGTAGTTGCTAGAATCCAAGGAAACTTATTTAACTTAAAAAAGAGACAAGGAGTAACCAAAAATGTGGCCGGTGGCCATTATACTGTGTTATGAAGCTTGCTTTTGATGAACAAAAATAGAAGAAAGGCGCCTTGAGCAAGCAACTAGAATGCACATATTGTAAATTTGTCCAATCTAGAGTAATATGATACATTTTCTCATGTCCTGCCACAGTTTTTACAAGATGATATCTTTTAATCTATGAAAAATATTTATAAGAATTTTATGAACATGTTTTGAACTCGTAAAACTATGTTGCTTATTGGGCTTAGAGGCACCCGACGCAATATCGTTATGAGATAATATGATACATTGCAATATTATATGTCTTATGGATAGAATTTTAAAAATTCATATTGACAAATAGAATGTTGAAATAACTACAGCAAAGGAATTGGTTGAATTTTCTTTTTGTATTCCGTAACAATACAAAATAACAACACAGTATTCTTTTAATATTTGCAACGTATTTGTATTTAGTTTTGTCCTTAAGAAATTCGACGGTAACATATTTTTTTAGCTTCGTATAATTGTAATTATCACCATATACTCTCGATGGGGTATTAAACATTTTGTATGTTTTAACGTAGTTGTGACGATGCATATTTTCGAAAAATGCCTTGATTTTCTAGATTAACCTACACATTCCTAACGCTGGTTGTGATAAAGACGAAAATTCCTTGTCGCTTCGTCGAAATATTTGGAATTGTGCACAAAATGTCACCAAAGCATTTTTTTAGTTTGTGAAATACGGGTACAAAGTCAAAAATGTTTTCTGGTCAGAATTTGCTAAGAAGTGATTTTTAAAGTCCGGCTTCATTTTTCAACGTTTTCTTTGAATGTTTAAAGATATTTTATCTTGACTAAAACAACCAACGCAGTTTTTGTTGCATTTTTTTCCATTTGATTATGCATTGAGCTTTGCTATGGAATACTCTACGGAGAGCCGGAACGAATTCAAAGGCTTGGTTTCTTCGAAGGTTTCCTGGTACTCACAATTATTTCCCTGAGGGTTCAACTTTCAATTTATTTCATCCGAATACACAGAGAGCTGTGGCTTCGTGCAAGATACATTTTTCAGATATGAACTTCTTCTAGTGTTACCAAGACTTTGTAAATATACATTTTTGATTACTTTAGGTTTGCTTTGTCGCATTAGAGTACTATTTTGCTGCATGGTAGAAAATTTAGAAAATTATCTGTCCAAATCTAGACAAGTGAAATGATAAAGGAGATAATATATTTTACTGGACTGCTAGACGATAATTTTCTTATATTATACTAGCGCAGACCGGTGAAAAATCACGGGATATCAAAATATTATATTTTTTTATAAAAGTTATAATAATACTAAAAAAAATAATCATAATTCAAAAAAAGTTGCAACGGTTGATAATTGAACCCCGATCAACCACGCTGACCATTTTAATATATTTATGTAATGAAATTAGGTATGTTTTTTTAATGTTAGTGAAAAAAACTCCATTGAAAAGTATCAATGATTAAAAATATATATACACACAGATCAATAAACTCTGATTCCAAATACGTATAAAACACCATCACATTAAATCACACCGTTTCCTTTGTACGACTGAATCTGCTGATTATGACATCACAACCAGTCTACGTGAGAAATACATGTATGGTTTATAATTTCTTTTTTCGTAGTAATGCACGTTTTTAAAGACAGGTAAATTGTTTATCAGGTGCGATCATGGATGTATTTTTGCGCTTTGGTTCAATACAATAAAATTAGCGACGATATACTAACATTTTACTTAGGACGGGTTGTTTCGGAGAACTTGAACAATTCTTCAAATTTCAAAGTTAATTTTCAAGTTCTGTGAAAGATATTTTTAAGTTCTGTTTTTATTTCAGTTCTGTCAAGCAACTAGCCTATAATGATATAATAACAGAATTTGAATAGGACTTTCACAGAACCCGTAAATGAACGTTGAAATTTGATGAATTGTTCAAAATTTCAACGTTCATTTTCAAGTTCTGTGAATGATTTTTTCAAGTTCTCTTTTTATTTCAGTTTTCTCAAGCAACTAGCCTACAATGATATAAAAACAGAACTTGATTAAGTCTTACACAGAACCCGAAAATGAACGTTGATTTGATGAATTGTTCAAATTCTCCGAAACAACCCGTCCTTGTGTTCTTCAATGATAAAATTCAAAACGCGTCTCGACTCCCACAAAAAATACAGCGCCGGTTGAAAAAAAAAGTGGGCTTTTGAGACTGGTGACTGATGACGTCACAGGTCACACACATAGATTTGGTACGATTTTGGGAAACTCGAAAAATTATGTATAACAACAAAAAATACTGGTATTTAAGTTAGGTCATCATTAATAAAAAAATAAAAAGGGACGTTCCATATTACTTACAAATTTTAAAATCACACATCCTAAATTAAAATTATATTAAAATGAAACACTTTGTATACCATCTTTAATCAATAATAATCTACATATTTCTGTATTTCTATATTATGTTTATTTTTTGCCATTTAATATGTTGTGTAGGTAAAAAATACTAAATCAACATTTAACTCAATGGAACTTAATTGGTCTAGAACATATGAATATTTATTGTTATAATTTTTTACTGTACGACTGTTTGCTTCCTAAATAAAAAGAAATAAAATAAATAAAATATATATATATTTTTTTTTTTTTATTTGGTACATTATTTTGTTACAATTTATGTTTTCCAGTAATGTAGGCCTCACTGGGTGGCTTGCCCGTGCTGAGGCCTTCATTTTATAATATGAAAATCTAAGATAATAAATTTGAAAAGAAAATAATAAATTTAAAATTAAAAATAAAAATACATAATAATACATTTAAATTAAAAAATAATACAATGAAAATAATCTTGTGTGTTTGTGAGTGATGTGTGTTTATGTTGGTTTTGTGTGTTACGTGTAGGTTTTATTTTTATTTTATGCTATGACATTTTGGTAATATTGTCTTTTTTGTTGTTTAATCCATTTTGTAATTTTGTATGTGAATTTATTTTTATTTTCCTCAATTTTAATTTCAATTTTTAGACTGTTGAAAGCTTTTATTGCATGGTATTGGTAGTGTCTTTGTCCAAAGGTTGAATTTACTGTTGGAGTTTTAATGTTTTCTTTGTACGCTTGTCTAACTGGTCTGTTAGTGTTATTTTGTGTGTGTTGAAATTTATTTTTTTTGTTAAAAATGTAGTTTAGTAGTGTTTTAATGTATAATTGGCGTATATCTAGTACGTCACAGCTGTTGAATATTTGGTCTGTATCGGTCAGTCTATGTTTTTTTAGTATTACCTTTAAGATCGTTTTCTGTGCGGTTTCTATGTAATTGATAGCCGAGTTTGTTGCTCCTCCCCAAGCAATAATTCCATATTCTATTATTGATTGGCAGAGTGCAAAATATATTGTTTTCAATTGTTTTATTTTATATATGTTTCTTATGTTAAGGAAAATGTGTATTGTTTTGAGAAGTTTATTTGTGATTTGTTTGATGTGAGGTATCCATCTAAGGTTATGGTCAATTACGATTCCTAGATACTTTATTTGATCTGTTTTTTCTAGAGGAGGGCAATCGCAGATGTTGGTGTTTAAACATTCGTGTATTTTTATGGTGTTTGTATTGTTTTTTGGCTGTCCTGTGCTATTTATACTGTATGTTGTGAATTTTGTCTTTGATATGTTAAGTGTAAGTATGTTTGAGTCTAGCCATGTTTTGACTTGCGAGATTCCCAAATTCGCTATGTTATATACATTATTCCAATCCTTAGATTTGAAAAGTAAAACTGTGTCATCAGCATAGCTAACTATTTCACCATCTATTTTCATGCTGCAAAGTTCATTTATGTAAATAGTAAAAAGAACGGGCCCTAGTATGCTTCCTTGTGGAACTCCATATGTAATCGGCAGTGGTTTACTAGTATGAACTATGTTTACTTTATTTTATTTCAAAGTCAATTGCTTTTTCATCAGTTGTATTAAAATGAAACACTTTGTATACCACTTTTAATCAATAATAATCTACATATTTCAAAGCCAATGGCTTTTTCATCAGGATAGTAAAAAAATATTCTAACGAAGAAGCTATTGGCTTTGAAACGTCTAGATTTTTGTTATTAAAAGTGGTGTAAACAAAGTATTTCATTTTAAAATAATTTAAGTGACGCTACAATTTAGCATAATTTTGCAACTATTATAAATTACATTTATATATATATATATATATATATATATATATATATATATATATAATAGGAACGATTGAAACATCAGGATCATCTATATGTGTGGGTTTACATATATAGGATTCTGTTACATTCTTAATATTTAGCAATTAAGAGAGTAATTAAAAACATCTAAATAAAGTAGAGATGAATATAGACTGATAATAAATATAAAGAAAGGGAAAAACATGCAATCATTTAGTTAATTATTCCTGACAAGTATAACTTCAGTTTGAAGAAGAAACTCAATTATATCGTTAATGAATAATTTTTAATATTTTTTGATTGTTTAGAAATAAAATTTCTCAATTTTTCTCTTAGCAGGGCAAATTACACCCCATATTTTTTTAGGAGTAACAACAGCTAGTACGGCATAAAATACAACTTTTCTAAGGGTAAAGCATTTTAAAAATGAACTTTTTGAATATTTTTTTCAACCATTCCAAATGTTGCCAACATCGACATAATATTATAAACTGAAATATTACGTCTGTGGTTGCCAAGTTTGTGCATTTTGTATTTTCTCTTTGTGGAATTATTGTTTTTATTATTTGTCGGAAACGAACTGCAGCAAATTGCTGTTACTCGACACAGAATGGACTTTATCTGTCTCTGAAGTTCTCAGAATGCGAAGAAAGGATTATATGTTACCATTAAAGTTGATGAAAGAAGAAGTCGGGCATGACCCAGGAGACATGCCGTTATATTATTCATTAATTTTAATTTAGCCATTTGTATATCCAAGTTTAAAAATGTCTAATTTATTATTAATTATTCTTTTAATTAATTTGGCTCCTACAATCCCGCTTGAGTCTATCAATTTGTGCAGACCTTATGGTTTTCGGTAGCGCATTATAATATTGTATT